>QAOA01002080.1:347953-409329 GCA_003255065.1 Cercis canadensis | reverse complement strand
GTGGGGTGATGATAAGGACCCCAAATGTCACAGTGTATGAGGTCAAAAGGAGCAGTGGTCACAGTATTAGAGGATGGAAAAGAGAGCCTTCTAAGTTTTGAAAGAGGACAAATTTGACAACTATGCGAAGAATAATGCATTGGAACAAAAAAAGGAACTTTATTACTAATAAGTTTCAAAACTTTATCAGACAAGTGACCTAATCTAGTGTGCCACAAATCAGCATGACTAGAATTTGATAAAGTGGTACTACAATTTGAATTATTGAAAGATGGAAAAACAGAAGAATGTGCTACAACAGAATTAGATAAGGACTTGTTGACAGCATGGATGCTTCCTATATCAGCAAAACCTTGTTGATTAACCAAAGTAGCTTGGTAAATGTATAACCTTTTGCACAGATCACCCCTGCCAATCATCCTCGATCTGTTGAGATCCTAGATTTGGAAGGAATCATTGTGAAAAGTGACTGTTAATTGTGAATTTATTAACAAGGAAGTTACTGATATGAGGTTAACATGGAATTTAGGAATATAAAGGACTTTATGCAATATCAATTCTGGTGACAAATGTACTGTGCCAATAGCTGAGACTGAGACTCGTGAGTTATTTGGAAGAGTGACAAAGTGATTCTTTAGGTGTTTGTAAGAAGCAAAAGAATTGAGAGATCGACAGACATGTGATGTTGCTCCTGAATCAATAATCCAGGAGTCAGAATGAACAATAAAAGTGGTATTAATGGTGGAAAGAACCATACCAGTATGAGTTGGCTCGATAGGATTGTCCATATCAGGTATAGCAGCTTGTGACAACTGAGTTTGAAGCAAATGTATCAACTGTTGATACTGTTGCAAGGTCATTTCCAGAGAAGGTTCCATAGATTGAGGTTGATACACATGAGAGAGTTGATTTACATGGCCTGCCTGTCTGCCTTTCTTGTAACCTGGAGGATAACCATGAAGTTTATAACATCTATCCTTCATGTGTCCAAGAACACCACAGTGAGCACATAAAGGCCTGTCTTTCTTGATATATCGCTGCTTGCCATCAGAATTATTCCTTGAAGATGAGTTTGTGACTGCATATGCAGCTTGTGACTCAGATGGATTGAAGAGAGTACCAATTTCTTATTGCTTTTCTTCTTGAATTACTAACGAAAACACCTTATTAATTGGGGGAAATGGATCCATTAACAGGATTTGGCCCCTGATATGTGAGTAAGAGTCGTTTAGCCCATCAAAAAACACAGAACATGTTCTTCCAGCAGATGTTCAACTACTGGCCTTGCACCTCCGCAATTGCATTGACAGACAGGACGATATTCACCAAGTTCTTCCCAAATTCCTTTTAGCTTGGTGAAGTATTGTCCCACTGTCATCGATCCTTGAGAAAGATTGACCAATTCTTTCTTAAGTTGGAAAATTCTTGGGCCATTTTGTTACTGATATCGTTCTTGAAGATCTCTCCAAATATCAGTTGCAGTTGCAAAATAGATCACGCTAGCAGTGATTTCTTTTGATACTGAATTAAGCAACCAAGAAGCAACAATGTTGTTGTTACGTTGCCAAGCTAACGAAAGATGAACATTGCTTGCATCAGGAACCTGCAGTGATCCATCAACGAAGCCAAGCTTGTTCTTGGCCATCAAGGCCATGCGCATGGCTCGATGCCATGAATTGTAATTGTCGCCAGTAAGGACTTGCGACACCAGAATGGGACCTGGAGAATCCAAGTGGTGAAGAAACATTGGACTTGCAGCATCATCAATGGTGGAATTCGCCATTAATGAGTTGAAAAGAAAACAGAGGAAGTACGATGCAATCGAAACTTCAACGAACAGAAACGGAAGAGCGATTTCGCTCTGATACCATATTGAGTCAATGATGACCAAGAGGAAAAAGCCGAAGAGAGAAATATCTCATGTATTGAAGATGAACTGAATTGAATGAATACAAAACTGCACAATAGTAAATATATAAGGAAACTATGTTGACGTGTAAATAACCATCAACCAATCACATTGAGGTAAAGCTAACTAACTAATCCAGCTAAGCTAACTTACTAACTAACTCTGTTAGTCCAACTTATACTGAAAGCTAATTAATTAAAACTATTAACGAAGTAACTATCTAATAATATTTGAGTCAAATAGAAACAATTGTTCTAAGTTTTCCAATTAGGATGAAAGTGTGCCAACATATCCATGCTCCCAAGAAAGACCATCTTCAAGTAGCAAAGTGAAAATTAAGGTACAATAAATAAATAAAAGAACTACTTAGCATGGCATTCAAATAAATTTTTTTTTTTTTTTTTTTTTTAGATTTCTGCTTTGTCTACGGGTTAAGCTCAAAAAGCATTCTCCTAACAATTTTAAGTTTTTCAATTGGGATGGTGACATTCATGATTTGGCTTTTTGGTCAAGATCAATTGACTATTATCTTCACTAAAAGTCTTTCCACCACATCAATTTAGAAATCAGACTCAATTGAATGTGTTCTTCCCAGCTCATCTTACTCGAAAGCTTTAAAGATATAGCATATATTGCAAATGGTTTTTTTTTTTAATCTTTTGTAATATTCATTTTTATCTCCTGTATGATGTTATAATATAATACACCAAAAGAAATTACATGTTTACAAATAGAAATAATATTGTGAATTGTAAATTTAGCATTTTCATTACACTTTAATCCGCTTCTTGCATGATTTATTTCTTAAAATTTAAAGAAATGAAAATAAATTTTCAATTTCATCATTTGTATCTTCTGCTACTTAGTAACAAGTCGTGGAAAACCTTGGATGGGAGCAATTTTCCCTCTAATCTACCCACTAGGTTTAAACCCGAAAGTTGTAATATGATGCACACTACAAGAAAAAGACTAGAGATTCCAACAAAAATTTTATGTTAGAATTTTGTTAATTTCTGTTGGAATTTGAATTCCAACAAAAAATTGGTCGTTGAAATTATGAAATTTCAATGGAAAAATATTTTTGAAATTCGGGTAGAGAAAAAAATTATTTCAATGAAAAATATTGTTGGAATTTTTACAAAATGTTAACCGTTGGAATTTTGTTCAATTGAAAAATACACATTTTCTTGTGGCAAAAGAAAAACAAAACATTTTAATCCATCTCTTACTACACTACTGTATGGATTTTTTTTTTTTTGCCCCTTTAAATCAACTCTTTGTATACTTCTAAGAGCTTTTAAGACTGTGATAAAGTATGTAGTAATGGGTTTAACATTTCTCTATCCAATTAGGTCAACAGTCAAGATTTAATTATGAGTCTTTAAGATGTGATTAGCTGGTTTCAAACATGAAGTTTCTCTGAAAGTGTACTACTCCGTGATAATATACACACATACAATGGAGAAGAAATGAATGTGGAGCTAGTCTAGAGACTAGCATTCCACATCTTAGAAGTGTTGCACAAAAGTCTTCTTCAATTCCAACTTCTTCGGGTCTTAACCCAATAAACAAGGTAATGGAAAAGAAAAGAAACCACCATTTCATTTCAAAGAAAAGGGATGGCTTCGTTAATGGTAACAAAAACCATACCCACCAATGACTTATTAAAATATGGATTTTGTGTGTCACGAATTATCATGCACTAGCACTGAAACTTCATAACACGTAACTAACAATTAAACCTAACTAGAGCGATAGTTGTTTACGTAGATAAAATAATAAGAAGAAGGACAGAGAAAGATGTTTCTTCTTGGCAAACAGAATCTACAAACTTATTTTCCAAGAAATTTTTTGGATAGTCTTCTAAATTACATAACAATTATGCTTGATTTCTTTATTATTTTGTTTGTGGAAAGTCATTGTGTAGCACACCATTAATCCTCCAATAGCTTACATACCTACTTTGATTTGGTACTAGTCGCCCTTGACTGGACGAAAGTCTCATACAATTCTCTCCTAAAAGTGGAAACAAACATAAGCATAGACGTGAAGCAACTTTTACCGTGATGTATGTTGGCCTCTGAATTCTTCACCACAAAGACTAAAATGCAAAATTAATTTCCCTATGGTTTATCTTTGGATCTAAAAGTCTTTGATTCCCACTCAATAATTGTTTCCTTCTTGTCTTTTTGAATAATGGTTACGCTGTCCAATTGATTTGCTCTTTGAAAACGACCCTCTTGAAAGTTAATTTACCCTTCTAATTAATACGCAAAAAGTCTTCAAAGTTTCACTTATTACGAGTATAAAGAGAATAATGGTGCCATAGGGTGGGGCTCTCTTCTGACTCTCTTGAGAGTGATATACAATAGGTAGCTACAAGCCTATGGCCCTCGAAAACCCTATCTGCTTTGCAGTACGTATATAATATAAAAAAGTGATAGGTTTATACCTCTTTTAAGAATTGCAGGTAGTGTAGCTAGAAACTAGAAACACTTGAGCTATAGAAAAAGGTTTACATGAGTTTAGAGTGAATTTCGTCTTAGTTTTTATGCATCCAAATTCATTTCTTAACCATGTAAAGGCTATTTCAATACTCTATAATTTCTCTAGTACTCCTTGATGTGATTTCTTTCTTCATGGAAGAGTTATTGCCGAAGCTTGATTCTGACTTCTATCATGGTCGTTTTACTAGGTTAATGACAACTTTCTCACATTTAAATTTCTCAAGTTCGGATTAAGAAACCCGATCAAGACATAAGGTTGGTTAATTATCATGATCTCATGGTGGTTTTTCCTTTGGTTAAAATGAACCTAAAAACTCCTATAAACTACTTAAATTTCTCTTTATTAAATTACACTTAGAATTGAAACTAAAGAGTTAATTTCTAAAATATCCCTCTTTAACAAGATAAGGTAAGGCCAATTACGGTACTTGGAAGGTATATTATATTCCTGCAAAAACAAGAGAAGATGTGGCTTTTGAGTCATTCTTCTGAATAATGCAGATTTGGAAATTATTTACACATCTACCGCACATTTGAAACAATTTCCTTAACTATGGCAGTTTTNTTTTTTTTTCTGTTGAGTGTCTCATTTTGGACAAATAATTAAGTGTCGAATTTCTATTAGAGCTTATGTAGAATGTCGTACTTTTAAATTTTTTTTTTTAACTGTGTATGAAAAGCATTTTCACCCCTTTAAAATCGATAGTAGAGTGCCGCACTATTCAGAAGAATGACTCATGTAAGAGACCTTTATTTCATTTGAAAATTAAAATGTCGAGTGGGTAGTTGACGGCTGCACAGGGTACCCTTCCTTTTTAATTTTTTGTTCCAAACGGACCCTGGCATCCTAGTTCCTTCGATACTTGCTAAGTTGGCGTTGTTGGTTCAGATTGACTTGAATGCTTCCACGTGTGGGCAAGACGTTGACTTAAAGTAATTCCTGTTTTATTTCAACCTTAGATTAGGACAGCCTCTTCACCCATTCATTCCATTTCCATTTCCATACTTCACATAATATAATAATGTCGGTAACCAAAAAATAATAATATAATAATGTCAAACTCGATTTTGAAACATCCCGACACGAATAGTCGTAAGTCAACAACGAGTTGAAATTACTAGTATTAGTTAGGTTTAATTACAAATTTGATTCTCGATTTTAATAATTTACTTTTTTTGCCATTTTTTTAAAAAATAAATAATTTAATTTTTTTATATTTATAAAATATATAATTTTAATTATTCTATTTTTGAACCAAAATTTTTAAGATTTATTTTAAAGTGTAAAATTTTTTAATCTACAATTTCACCGTTCAGATTGAATATTTACTTTTTGTAAATCTCTTAATAAAATTTTAATTTGATCTAACGGTGAGACTCAATCCAAAATATCAAAATAAATTTTTTTTATCTAGTCATATATCTATATTCTTTCACTGTTAAATTAAGCTAAAATTTTGTGGAGAGGTTCATAAGACGTAACTCTTCAATTTGAAAGATAAGATTAAAGACAAAATTTGAAATAAACCTAAAAAGGTTTAGCTTAAAGACAAAATGATTAAAATTACACATTTTATGAATATAAAAAAATTAAATTATTTAATTTTAAGCAAGAATGACAAAAAACTTTAAGTTGTTAAAATATGAGAACCAAAATTATAATTAAACTTATTATTTAACATCACTTTTTGACAATTAAACTATTTATAACTGAATGATATTGAAATTGTTCTCAAAATTTATAAATTTTATATTTAAATTTAAAATCTTTATCAAAATAGAAAAAAAAAATGATCGCTTTTGGCAATAATTATGCATCAAAAGTCCTAACCACACAAGAGGATGATAATATATTGGTCGGCCAAGCTAGTTTAATTACTCTTCTATCTCCACTAAATTTTTACACTTGATGGTGATAGTTATGAAATAAATGCAAAAAAATATTATTTTTTATTTGAGAGGAAAAGTCAGAAATAACTCTTCCGAAGTCAAAGAGGGAATGATTAACAAGTTTCGCAATGGACAACGCCAATTAATTAAATAATTCACATGAATCCGTCATCTTTGGTGCTCCTCACGCTTCCAAAGGCTGGCTTGACGAGTTCGCGCGTCGCAGCATCCTCTCGGTGATCAAATTATATTCTAATAATTGATAAAACTAAATAGGTCTTTACTAGGAATCAAAGATTAATATTAATAAGAAGAAAATGCGTTATAATTTATAAATTAATTAGCCTGCCTCCAGAAATCACTGGAGAATGGAGATTAATCAATGACCCTAACGTCATTAGGATCTGCTTTCTGGCATATAAAATATGAAGCATATTAGGGGTACTACAAATCACACGCCCACTCCACCACTATCAGTGGACTATTTTTCTTTTCAAATCACTGCCCTTCTCTTTCTTAAAGCTACACTACAAGGAGCTGCTTTTACTAGAAAATTCAAGTAATTCCTTGTTCATTGAAAGTTGTTGTAATTATGAGAACAAGTAATGTTATTTTGTTTATTTAAAGTAGATAGTGACTTCACACACACACCCAAAATAAAAAATTAAAATGATGACAACTTCCTAATATTCTGGCAATATTTATGATCATGTGAGTATAATGATATAATTAATCTGCTTGGCTGACTAATTAGAATAAACTAGTCTAGCTAGCATGTGCTTGCTATGCACTGAAAGGCAATAAGAGAATACTCGGTAGAGTGTTTTTCTATTGATTATATGAAATATTATAGTTTTTTCACACAAAAAAAAATAAAAAAGAGTAAAATCAACTCATTCAACTTAAAAGGTTAAACTTTTAGGTGAACGCTCATAAATAATTTTTTATATCTAATACGCTTTTATATGTAAAAAAATTTTGGACTTAAAGCGTGGACAAAACACATACTCACTTAATTATATATTGTGCTAAAATTTTAATTTAATTAAAAAAAAAGGAGCTAAAAAATTTGAACTCTTGACCGAATTGATTCAATATAAAAATTTAAGCTGTTAGATGAACGCTCAATAATAATTTTATATCTGACATATATTAGCATAATATTTGTCCTTGTCATCGCACCTATACTATGCTATATAGGTAGGATATGAAGAAATGCATGTGCTAAAAGATAAATTTCAAAATAGGTGAAAGAGTTATTCATTGCATATACGCGTTCTAATTAAGTTCTGGAGAAGGGACTTGTGGTAAGCAGATATGAAGTGGGCCACAAATCATTGTGGTTGTTATTTCCTGGTGTTGCTTTCTTGTTCCTTCCGGCTCTTATCTTACTAATTCAGTTAAGGAAAAAGAAAGCAACAAAGAAACTTGACATATACGTGATGGAAAAGTAGAAATGGAAGCAGAGGAGGGTAAGGTAGCCACTTAATGAAAGTGAGATACCCTTTAAAGAGGATGATGGCCAGAGGAATACTGCTTTCCTTTTACATATTCCCCTGAGAGTAAAGAATAAAGATGATTGGCAACCATTCAAAACAAATGTAAACAGCTAATATGTTATATGTAGTTGCGAGTCGCAGCGTCTTGTCCTGATATTTGTGGCTATTAATTTGGGATATACTTACTTTGCAATTTGGACTACGAATCTTTTTAATCTCATTATTTATCAACTTACTACTTTACTGCCCAAAAAGAGAATTGAAACTATTCCCTCAAAAAATAAAAAAAAAAAACTGAAATATTGGAATCTGCTCTCAAATATTAAAATCCGCACAAAAAGGCAGGGATGAAATGGTGAAGGATGTGATCACCAGAGAAATAGTTAAGTCGGTTAAGTTTATATAAGTCTCAATCAGCGCCACCGTTTACAATTATTTATTATAATCCTTAATTGTAATAAAAGTTAGTGATACTATATATATAATCTTATAAAAACTAAGCTTATTATTTAAAAAAAAAAAAATCAGAAGAGGAAAATGATGACTGTTATTAGTGGGCAGGAAAGTGGTGTAATTGTAAAGGCAAGGATATTGCATAAAAATCAGAGACTTGAAATTGTCCACCATGCCCACTAGCTATGGTATCTCCCCATGTGCTTTTCCCTTTTAACGCAAAACTATTGAAATATGTGTGTCCATTTTTGAGGGCCGTAGTTTAAAGAAGAGGTTTCCTTGATTTTGCAATCCCTCATATTCATTATTCATTATTCAAGTGCCTCTTAATTTCACCAAATAAAACATCAAGTCTGGATTAGGTTCTTCAGTATTGCGGATGCAGTGCACCATCACCATAGCTTAGTGGGAAGCATAATGAGAGAAGAAGGGAAACAATAAAAGGTCCTCCTCCATTTCAGTAAACAGTTCCTACCTATCACTTTTCTTCGTTTATCAACTCCAATTATCACTGGGCTTGATTCCCATTTTTGAGACGCTAAAGCATATTCCATGCATCTTGGTAGCCTAAAGACTCTTGTTTTGATAAGACAAATCAAATTCACTGAATTCTGTCTTTCTAAACGGTGAAGCTTTGTTATATGTGTGTGTTGTCGAGTAATGTTATTATATCTTATTGTTTTAATTATTTTTCATTATCACCAGTCTAGATAACATTCACACTTTATAATGGTCTGTGTTTGTGTTTGATGGTCAGAAGTCAGAAAATGGGGCATAAAGATAGATAGATATGAACATGTTTGGCATATCATATGAATTATAATGGGGGGCCCAGGAACTAACTGATATATTTGTCTGCGAAAACAGCCATCCAATTCCAAACTCAATTCTCAAAAGAAGTTGGAAGCGGAATAGTTAATTAGAGCACGAAATCTTCTGTCTTTAATTATCGACTATCACCATCGAATTCGAATAGGGAATGTCTGTCTCACTATTTGTCTTATATGGCAGGCTAGTGTATAAGCCAAGTCCAAGACAACAACTCCAAGTCCAACCAACAAATTAAAAAGCGCACATGGTATTCCCGAAATTGCGAGGAAATTCCTATATTTTCAAATGAATTAGAATGTGCAGTATTCTAATAAAACTTTGAATACTATTTGTGTTGGTGTTGGTGTTGGTGTTGTAGAGCAGAAAAGATTAGTTATACATCCTTATTATTAGTGGCCTCCACTGTAGTAATAATGGTAATTGGACTATACATGCCTAGGGTGAGCAGAGCACTGAGCAGATAAAGCATTATGCAGCGAATGTAGAGAGACGGTTAAGTTAAATTCTAAACCAAACGTAATCTATTTAAACTTCTTTGTGTGGTTCATATTTTGCCACATCAGCTACTGTGAAATTGGCATTTATCTTTTAAAAACCAAAGCAAAGCAACTCCTCGTTTCTCTTTTCCCCTCTGCAACGCTGTTTAAGTTCAATGTTGTTTAAGGGAAGGTGGGCTTGCTATTGCACCGAAGGCCCAACAATTTGCCCATTATGGGCTCAGGGCTAGTTACTCACGTCAAGTGGGGAATAGCCACATAGGATTGCCATATTCTATTTGCAATTAGGATTAGGCAATGAGCCCATTGTCCCATTTATTGGACCTGGGCTAAGCTCTTACACATCGGGCCCATCAGATTTAGCTAGTAACCCGACCCATGAACAACATGCTCATGCACTTGGTGTTATTTTTAAGGTGACTCTCTCTCGCATCAAGTGAAATTTATGAAAAGAATGAGTTATTGTTTAAATATTCAATGGAAAATTAGCAAGCTTATATGCATAACTTTTAAAACATGATACTTCGTATAAAAGAACACTCCATCGTTGGAAGACATAGCTCTTTGATATGTATTTTTTAGTAATTTTACTTTTCATATTAATGAATACGTCATCACTTTTTGTTCAGATTTGAACGGTTGAATTTAATTTGTCTGAATTTCAAAACTACACAAATGACATTTGTTAATTTGGAATTAGAGGGACTACATTACAAATTTTAACAAAGTAAAGGGTCTAATAGTGAATTTACAAACTTGAGCAGATTTTGAAGGAAGATGGTGGTTAGATGCACAACCTGCACNTGATACTTTGTATAAAAGAACACTCCATCGTTGGAAGACATAGCTCTTTGATATGTATTTTTTAGTAATTTTACTTTTCATATTAATGAATACGTCATCACTTTTTGTTCAGATTTGAACGGTTTAATTTAATTTGTCTGAATTTCAAAACTACACAAATGACATTTGTTAATTTGGAATTAGAGGGACTATATTACAAATTTTAACAAAGTATAGGGTCTAATAGTGAATTTACAAACTTGAGCACATTTTGAAGGAAGATGGTGGGTGGTTAGATGCACAACCTGCACTGATATGCACTTCCTATTCCATCATTGGAGATTGGAGATTGGAGAGTTCCACCCCACCAAATGCCAGAAGACGGAGTCAAATTCTGAGTATTCATTTCATTGTCAAAGATTTTTCTTGAAACTTGTTGTATATAACAAGAGAGAGGTAAATCAATAAAAGAGAACAAATCTATCTTAAGAGAAATGAGAATTTGATTAATTAGTAAAGTGATGAAGGAATTGATTAGAGTCAAAATTGATGAATAAATAATTTCAGCAGTAAGAAGTGCAACTCAAAAGTTGGTCTAGATAATCAGCACCCAAATCCTCCAACACCAGCACATTTTTAGCATTTTGTAAGACCCTGGAAGCGGAATCGCGTTTAGTCTTTTTGTTAGTAGTAGTAATAGTAGCTTTGGAGTTTCTTCGCGAGGAGTGCTTTCTCTTGAGTGCTAAGACAGGTGAGGTAGACGAAGAGGAAGCATTAGTTATAGTTGGCATGTCTTTAAGGGACTCTCTCACCAATTGCTCTGGAAAATTAAGCACTGCCAGTGAACCCCTGCTGCACAGAGCTGCTTGATCATAAGCCAAAGCTGCTGCCTCAGCCGTGTCAAATGTTCCGATCCACACTCGAACCCCATTTCTTGTGGAGTCCCTTATCTCCGCTGCGAATTTCCCCCATGGCCTCCTTCTTACCCCTCTGTACGGCCTCTTCTCTCTGTTACTTCCCTCTGCTGCTGATTCTTTTACTTGGGTCCCTGTAAAATTGGAGGACACTTCCTGTGATTCAACACTAGCCCCCACAGAAGCAGAGGATGAAGAATTGTATTCCGAAGATGATTCCTTGTTGAAGGGAGCGGGAAAGGAAATGGTGTTGTCAATATTGTCGAACAAAAAGAAGTCGTCCCACAACACAGATTCTGCTGAAGAAACAGAGGAATTTTCAAGGGAGCATTGAAGGCTTTGGTATTGGAAGAGGGAAGAATTTAATTCCATATTGGAATCAAAATGCAAATACCCAGATTCACTATCACATTGAAGGCTTTGGTATTGGAAGAGGGAAGAACAAGAATCTAACTCCATATAGGAAATAAAATGCAGATGATATAACTAAATTATCTCTTTTCTGTGTTGTTGTTACTTTCCAAGTTTGTACAAAGCTTTAGGTGGTTACCCCCTTTATATACCCATTGAATAGAAACGAGCAAAAGATAAAGAAATCAAATAATTCAAAATTGGAAATGAATAATGAATTAGTTGACGAAAAGTGGAGATGACATTATTGGGCAAGGAGGATGTCTTTGGATTATTATCATTTAATATTCTATATATTAATTGTATGGTTAAAGGGTGGTCCAATGACTAAAATGGAAAGGGCAAAAGCAAGTTGCATGATATAGGCACGTGAGTCAAATAATGAATCAACGTGGGCAACTCCAACTGGGCAACAAGGCTGCACCTATTCACTAGATAACCCCACACAACGTAGATGCTGAATTCATTCATCATTTTCTTATATATACCATACCAGAATACCACTCTCAGTGAGGATTAGCTAGCTAGTGACTTGCCATTGCACTACTACTAGATATATAGAATCAGCAGCAATTAACTTTTTTTCCTTTATTTCATTCTTTTTCTGCCTATTTATTAACTTATTAAATATACTCTCTATTATACTTATTAATTATTATATTCTTTCTCTTCTTCTAAAAAATCAAAATTTTTCCTGTTACTACTGCCATTTCTCTTAATTACAGTCTGTACAAGCAATTATATATATTAATTTTCTTTTTTTTTTTCAAATTTTTTTCTACACTATTGAAAAGGGAATAACTTAATTTTAGACATAACCTTGTTCTCATATCAATAAAATTTCAACATGTTAACGCAATTCATTAAAGCTATTATTCTAAGACAAAAAATAAATAAAAATAAAGGAAAATATAGATGATGAAAGAGAATCTATATTGGATACGGTTATAATCATTAAGAAAGATAGAGAAGGGTGAAATGATTTAAAAAGTTTATAATATTTGCAGTTTGATGATCAAGTTGTAGTAAAATAATAGAGCACTTGCTTGGTATAATGAAGCATTTGGATTAGGTTAATGGGTGGTCGCCTCGTGTTTTTTAGAGGAGAAGATGCAGATACATGCATCTCATCAATGCATATTCCTATCTAGAAGACAAAATCAGTTGGTCCATCAGATCGTCTAGACTTCCTTTCAAACTTCAAAGTCAAGAAGAATTTCAGAATTAATAAATTATAATGAACTTTCTTTGAATAGCATTATTTATTTATTTATTTATCTGAAAGGAGTTCTGAACAAAATCAAATATGTACACTATATATAAATGCCGTTCTTAATCTAATACCTCTATTGTTAATTTGGCTTTCATTTTGTTTATGCATCACAGAACACAGATACATCGTTCATTCTGAAACAGCTCTGTCCATCATCTCAACATCACCCAAATCAAGGTCGCCGGGGAGATGTTTCAATATATTAAATTAAGGTCGCCATCACTTTAATTTGACCCTTTAACTTTAATATTAATTATATCTTATGCTAGCCAAAAGATTAAGTTGTAATCAAACAAAAGGAGCTGTCAAATTAGAAAAAAAAAATATATTTGACCCTATCTTTTGAGAAAGCAAAGCAGCGTTTGATCAACTGGTGGCCTCTCATTATTCCATTCAATTCCATAATATTAACAGCGAACATCAACTTCAATAACTGTTTATTATTATTATTATTTTATAAAAGATAAAATATTTACATATATATACTTTTAAAAAACTCTCACATAAATAACATATAATTAAATCGTGAATAATACCATCATAATCAATGTTTTAAAAATCGAATCGGTGAGCGAATCAATGTGACAAAAAATAATTGGTCGGATCGGTTGGATCGCCTGTCGAACTGGTTGAGTCAAAGTTTTTTCTAAACTTAAAGATTCACAAAGAAAAAAAAAATGGATAATGAAGCACAAATGATCAAACTTAACTTATAAGTGAAAATCTCAAAATTAAATATGTCTAAATATTAATAAAAATAAAAAACCATAAAAACTAAAAATTAACATAGCATATTGTTGATAAATAACTAAAAATGACTAAAAATCAAAGAAAATATAGAAAAACCTAGCTAATCTATATACACCTAGTGTCCCATAACAAAATTAAATTATTCCAACAACCAATATTTCTTACAAGTTCACATATTCTCAACATAATCAAGTTCACAATTTCTAAACATGGTTAATTTCTTAACAATTTTATTAATAAATATATTTATATGTAGTAATATGTTCAAAAGTTAAGATGTGCTATTGGTAAAAAATAAATTTGGAGCAATGAAAATGGTATTCAAATCCATATATGAACGATTTATGGGTTCTTTTTAAACTCCTTGCTAAATTAGGCAATTGTTAATAGTTCTTCAGCTTTGATGTAATTCTGTGTAAATCTTATGTGGTTAACAGTAAAATTCAAATTTTTTATAACTCTAATTAAATTTAAACATTACCTTGTGTCAAACTCAAATGTCAAAAAAGTTGGTCTGATGGTAATATTTAATTTACTTGTTATAATGGAAAAATATATAAATAATAAAAAAATAGTTAAGATGACAAGTAAGTCAACTTAGTCTGGTGGTAATTGCAATTTTGTAAAGGTTCCACATGCACATGTGCTGAGATCAGCACATGGGCACTTTTTAACTCTTTAAATCATTTTTTGAGAGAAAAAATGAACCGGCCAGTTATTAATAACCTGAACTCTATCACCGGTTCGTGCCAGTTTGGGCAATTTGTACTGGTTTTAGGCAGTCCAACCACTAAAATGAGTTAAAGGTATTAACCAAACTAAAATTTTAACCGGGTATCGGTCCAACCGATCGAACTGACCGATCCAGTCCAGTTTTTAAAACATTGATCATAATAGCACAATAATTATCAAGAGTAGGCACATAAATATTTAATTGTAGGTCCTAAGAACCTCCTTAACCTTAAAGGCAGGCTAGACACATAACCACTCGAGTTATTGTTCAGATCAAATAGCGTTTATTATATTTCTATTGTAAAATTTAAGAAACATACATTCACATTATCTTTAGTTTGAAATTATACAAAAATTTCCCTCTCTAATTTAAATTATACAAAGGCATTCCATTTGTAAACAAAAAAGTAACTTAAAACCAGAAACGGTAAAATAGAGAGAAAAAACGATCCAAACACATGCCTTTCTCTATCAAATAAAGTTTAGAATTTGAGACTGAATTTTACTTAAAGTAAAAATAATTACTATTTTTCCTACTAGAGAAAATAGATAATTGTATAATTTTCAACTAAGATGGAGTTTGGGTGTAGGTTAGTTAAACTTTATGGGAGATGAGTATAATTTACTCTAATAAATAACATTCTTGGAATAAATGTAACTTTTTTTTTATTTAAGTTGTACTAAACCATATTTTTTTTTTTAATGAAATTGGCATTAGATTATTTATTTTTGCAATTTAATTAATAACTAAATTAAAGATCCAAAAAATAAATGGATTTTTTTAACATAATATTAGAAGTTAAACAAACAAGATCACTAAAACTACCATTAATTCAAGATTGTAACCAAGAAATCATTAATTAAAGATGAATAGCCTCTCTTAATTTCCCATGAAGTTTTTCGTGACAATGATAGGAGAGTTTATTATCTGTCTGCCTGAGGTGCCTTCAGCGACAAATTATATCCAAAGAAAAATACAAGATCCTGTATATGATTCAATTCCAATGGCGAAGGGTGTTTAGGAGGCCGAAGGATAAGTGCAATTCATAATTCATGCGAGAGCATGATCTCAGCGTTGATCAATCGTCATGCATGCGCCAATCTTTGTTATTTGTTTTATTCCGAATTCTTTTAGAGGTCAACATCAACAAAATAAAATAATATTTTCAAAATTTTAGTGAAATTAATATTGAAACCGTCACTAATGACCCTTAATTTTATGGTCAAGCTTACCATGACAGGAATATAAATATTGGGCATCACGTGTGTCTGTTTGCAACTAAGTCTTAATAAAGGTTGAGAGCAAATCAAGAGAGATTGGATCGAAAAGTTGATAAGTTTGTTGTGTAATTCAAAAAATGGATGAGGGTAATAATAGAGTTGAAGGAACACAAGTTCGATACAGAGGGATTCGCAAGAGGCCATGGGGTAAGTTTGCGGCTGAGATTCGTGACCCAACCAGAAAAGGAACTCGCATATGGCTGGGAACCTTTGACACTGCAGAGCAGGCTGCTAGGGCTTACGATAGAGCTGCTTTTCATTTTCGGGGTCACAGAGCCATTCTCAACTTCCCCAATGAGTATCAATATTCTCCTATTCCAGCAGGCTCTTCATTACCTCTGCCCTACTCTTCTTCTTCGCATTCAGATTCTGGTGCTGTTGCTCAGGAATCTGGGAATGCAGGTTCCTCAAGAGGACAACAAGAACAAGGTGATGCTACTTTGGAGTTTGAATACTTGGACAACGAGTTGTTGGAAGAACTCCTTCAGGCGCAAAATGAAGATGAACATGAATGCAAGTGAGTTATATATGAAGTTAACAAGGCAGAAGAGAGCTTTCTCGATCGTAATCATTAAGGATTGCAGATACACATGGAAATCGATTCTTGATTTATTTTTTCATTTTCAATAATTAATTTTTATCTAGCAATATATGTGAACATTGTNTTTTCAGAGCAGATTGGAGATTACTTAGTGCAGGGGTTTAAGATAGAATAAGAATAATAAATGGAGCATCTTTGTTATGGCAAAGAAGTTAGAAGCCCCGTTTAGCTTTAGCTCCTTGAAAAAATAACATAAAAAATAATTAAAAAAAAAAAAACTTTTGTTAAAGTAGTGGATATGAATATTGATGCAGATACCCATAATGCGACACATTAGAAGAGTATGAAATGGAACGATGCCTCCTATTGGTTCAATGCTTTAGGACCCCATAATACTAACCTCATCCAAAACTAGTGGGCGGCCACGTAATAAAAAGTGAAGAAGACGAAGAAAGAGAACGACTTTGTTGTTTGTATGGAACAAGTGAATGCATGCACATGCACTAGCTATATAACCTTATCTAGTTTGTATTAAGGATGGCGACACTGATAGGCGATCAATTGAAAGAATCATGAGTCCTATACCCCCACATCAAAATAATATACAGCTAAAATCTTACAAATATTTTGCCAACTGGGCAAGGTATATCCACAAAGCGTATAATTTGAGTGATACAGAAAAACATATAGACAAAAAAAAAATCATATGAAATAGCTAGTAGTAAAATTGTTTTATAGCACAATTAAACTTAAGTTATTTCAATCTCGGCGAGCCTTATTCTTTCTAAATTATCAATGAGAGGAATATTTGCCTCAGAATCAATGTAGGCCAGCTCTGGAACAAAACACATGAGCCTTATTATGATGGGGACCATTCACTTAACAAAGAAGAACATCACCAAACATTGCATGACCTTGGAAGANTAAATATAAATACGCAGAACCATTAATTTAAAATATTATATTAGATTAGAAATAAGAAAATGAGAATGTCTACACCCATCATCAAGAGCCCAATTAGCCAAGGCCCAATCACTCTAAATTATGAAAATGCCCTTCCATGCCTTTATAAATACAGCCCTCTAATAGGTATTGCCATTTTTTTACACACACCCTTTACTTACATCATTTTAGTTTGGTTTCGATTTAACTTAATCTTCAAGGTATGGATATCACCAACCAGGCACTTGTGCTTTTGTGTAGATTGGACTTCAAACCAAGAACCCAACCTCGTCAACTGTGCTCAATCTCATTATCTATACCCAACCTCAACACAAGCATCATCAGAAAACAACAACGCTAGGATAAGGGATTCATATCTAATCATGTCACACGACTCATATTATAAAAATTTGAACCGTACATTTAATTAAAGTTTATCTGAACCATTAAAGTACATCAATATTTAATGGTTAAATGAATTTTAATTAAATGTACGGTTCAAATTTTTACAACATAAGTCATGTAACATGACTAAATCAAAATCCCTAGAATAACTAAGGAGAGGAACCACGTATTGTCTCGATGTATTAACTAATGGGCCTCAGTTACTTACTTTGGTCATCAATGGCCTATAAGCTCGAGTCGTAATAAAAAGATTGAGATGTTGTTGGGCTTTAGATTTAAATTATTAATAAAGGATGGGCCTAAATCCAAGGAGAGACCTTCATAATGATGCTACCTAAATTAGGCACGTGAGTCAAATAGGATATAGGACTTAGACCAGGTGCGGTAAACCTCGTACAGATGTACATTTCCGAATCTTACAAATCCTGTCCCCGTGCACTGCATTGTAAGTCAATGTTGTTCATAGCGTTCAAAGAATTAATCTTTTTATAATACGGCAGGCAGCTAGATTAAAAAAAGAGGAACACATTAAAAAATAAAAGGTGAGGGCTATATGCTACCCATCATTTTAGAGAGGTTGCACTATTCTATTTTTTTTGGGTGAAATTTAATGAAATTTACAATATAATTTTAATATTATTACGAAGATCTTAAAAAATTAAGTCATTTAATATGTCTTAAAATAAATAATTATTTATAAAATATAAGAATGACATAATATAAAAAAATATATCAAAAAATAAACTTAAAAAATTTATTTTTTAGCATAATTTTATATATTATATTGTTTTTATATTATATAAAAATTTATTTATTTTAATACATATTAAATAATTCAATTTTTTAAAATTTTTATAATTATACTAAAATTATTAAGTAAGTCTCGTCTAAACTCACCCATATGAAGTGAGACTAGCACTACTGCTCTTAAGGGAGCGTGCTCACCAAATTAAAATTAGTTAATAAACAACTAACATAGGAAAAGCCGAAATTAAGGAAAGTGTGGTATCCTTGGATAATGGAATGGAAATCCAAGGTTGGCCGCAACTTCCCCAATCAGGATCAATTTGATTCAGCTTTACAAACACCTGCACGTGATGAGATGTGATGTACGCGCTATTTAACTAATCTGCGTATTAATTTAACTGGTGCTAAATTTATGTGGATGTAATCTCGTGGCTTTGATCACAGTCAGTTTATCACTAGAAAACAATGATAACGACCTGTGAATCTCGTCTTAATTAACATAAATTTGATTACCAAAGATGTATATAATGTAAAATTGCTAAATGCACAATTACCTATTGGGTTTGATAAAAAAAAAAAAAAAGATTTAAAAACAACCATAAGTATACTTTCATCTTATTATATAAAAATAAAAACTTTATTACAAATAATACATCAGTCCGTAGTCCGTATGAGCATATGTTTTAGAGTCTGAAACTGGTACTGACACTTTATAAATAATGATTAGGTTTTTTATTTTGTTTTTTGGTGAGAACCCTTTTGGTCCTTTTCAACAAGTTGCAGGACTGTATAATATACATCATGAAATCCGAATACCGAACCATGTGGCGAAATGTATCTGGACACGTACGCACCAATGCTGCTTTAAAGGCGCAGACTTGGATTCATTATGTTAATGCATGCACCTATGTTCCACTTGCTGTTTCTTTAGTTCCTAGACCCTCGTGCTACCATATATGCATGCATTGCAGAAACACTTGTATAAACTGGGAATTGCATCTCTGAATTTGGTTGCTACATCAAACAATTAACAGATTTTCACTTTGAAGCTAGCAGGGAATATAGTTGGCTAATTGCAAGAGAAAAGCAAAGGTACCAATCTCATATTTCAATCTCTTCATTATCTTCCTCATCTCTTTCACATCTATATCATCCTCTTGATCTTCCTTTTTGCTATTGGCAAGGGCACTACTGTCAAAGGGGGTTCGTCAAGAGGACAACTACTCAGGCAAAAAATATGAACTCAACACTAGGTAAGTACTAAGAAACAAGCTACAAGAGTTTTTTTTGGTCCCTTACATATATTGCATATTCACATCAACTCAGCCAAAAATGTGTTGCTTTTGGTTTTCTTCTTTGTGTTATGTGTATACAGTTATTCCATAATTATTATCTCAAATTTACTTAGAACATGATCTTTTGGTAGAAATGTTTATGAAAGGAAATAGAGAAAGATGAATATTGATAGATATAAAAAATAAAAGCAGGGCGAAATTAGGAAAGAAGTTATATTATAATGCAACGAGCTATATATGCGTGTGTGTGTTTGTGCAACTCTGTATAACTCATTAACTCATGATCATTGAGATTGCTAAAATTACAGTATTATCCTGCATTAATACGCCTCTGGTGGTGGGTTTTTAGTCATTTTGCGCCTTCGGACACAATTAATTTTTTATTTCCATTTCCACTACCGGAAGCGGAAACTCTCACTCTTCTTGCCTCCGCCTCTGAAAGACTGAAACCCTATGTTTTACTTTTACCCATCCGTAGTGGAGATTTTTCTCTTTTCCCTTCTCTATATATAATATGCCAACCCAACTTTAGATTTTATTCTTTCTCAAAATTACGTTATTCGATTTCAGTTTTTCCCTGTCTGTTTTACAGAGGAAAGGAAAGATGGCGGAAGACGAATGTGGAGGTAAATGTGAATTTTTTAAAAAATATTATTTGATTTGGAATGAAAATTACTTCATGATGAGAAGGTTCCATTGTTTTTTGTTTACCCTATTGATTCAAATGGGTATTTGTATCAGCTGGATCTGTCTATTTTGTTTTTGTTTTTAGGGGGTGGGGGGTGGGGTCGCGTTTCTTAGAGTTTCTTTGATGGCACTGAACTAAATTGCAGTAATCACATATAGTAACTCATCAATTAAAATACCAAAGCTTTAGCTTAATTAAAAGTATTCTCATGGCATGACCACTTGAGATGTGTTTATTGTTTAATCTCCATGCAGGTGTTTCCAATTAAGCTTCCATTTCGATCTTTTAGTAACAATAATGATACTCTATTTTGTTGAGAATTTCCCAATGATGCTAATTGCGTAGCTATGCACATACACGAATACATATAAGAATCCTGATATTTCAATGCTAACCAACATAATACTAGAGAAGTTTTATGTCTCAGCTTTCATTTTCATTTGTGAGAGATTTTTAAATTCTAAATATGTATATGTGCTTATTCTACTAGTGAGTAGTAATCCACTTGAGATCAAACCTCTCTGATATTTTCTGATCAGATCGGTTCGGATATAGCAAATGCTGGATGTGATAATTTAATAGATGAGTGCTCAGTGCCAACATCTGAGTCTTAGAATAAGAACAACATCTTCTTGTTTCCAAAGTTTCACCTTTTCTCTTCAAAAATATAAAATCTAATTTTATCTTCAAATTTTAGTGTCTTCTGGATCAGGTAATTGAGCTCCACTGGCAAGGATAACACATAAATGAAGCTTGTGCTATTTTTGACTTTGTTAGATTAGATATGTATAGTAATTAATAGTGTTGTTAATCTACAGACAGACGTTTTTTTTTTCGGTTTTCATGATAGTCATGCCTTTACATAAAATTCCCTTTTGTATCATTTGATTATATAAGTAGCAAATTTAATTTGGTATCTTTAGCATATAGATATAATCTGCATTCAATTCTGAATTTATAGGTTGAGTTGTCTCTATGAACAATAAATCACAGCATGAGTATAAAGGCTGCATTCTGTTGCTTAATTTTGGATACTTAGATATGTAATACATGTGAGTTTTCTGTTCTGTTGTTTTATGATCTGGGTTGTGTGTAAGTCAAATTTGAATGAATCATGATATTTTTATTTTCTTAATTTATAGACTATGTGTTCTAAATTTTCTATTTTGCATGGTGATCACAAATCTGCATATTGCCATGATGATAAAAATTGTTTGTTGTAACAACAAATTGGAGGTTGATTATGTTATACTTGATTCAATTTTAATGGACTTGAATTGTTTTCAATATTTATATTACCTTTTTAAATCCCTTTATTGAAGAAGCCGGATATGAGACTTTGAACTAAAAGAGGTACCAAATTGTCGGTAAATTATTATATGTTATGTGTTTTCTTAATCTAATTCTTCAATAAATATGTGGTGCTTTGATATTGTATTTACTGGAGAAATATATTTTTTGAGAAAAGGGATGTTGTATCAAATTTGAATTATATATAAGGTGAGGGCTTTGATACCTACTCTCTTAGAGGGGTTAGTACTACTCCATTCTCTTTGGATGGAACCCATTAGAACTTACAGTGTGATTTTGGTGTCGTTGCGAAGATCTCGAAAAATTGAATCACTTAGTATGTACGTTTATATGGAAATATGTGTTCTGACACATATTGTGTGACTTAATTTTTCAAGATCTTCGTAACAACACCAAAATGACTGAATGGATCACATCCAAACCCACTCAACTGAGGTGAGAGTAGCGCTACCCATTTTAGAGGGGTAGCATAGTGCTTCCCTATATATATTGTCATTCTTCCTGGAATACCTTTTGTCACTACTTTTATGATTTGATGGATTATTCTGTGATAGACAATCCAATTACAACTTGCTTGCTTTTGAAACAAGCCTCAAAAGCACTTAATGATGATTTTATCCAGAAACCAAGAAATAGTTTTTGTTTTCATCTCCATGACTGCTTAATTGTTGCAAAGGAAGGAAGTTATTCATGCCTGTGAGTGTTGATGTTGAGACTATAAATTACAATACTCACCATTTTACCAATGACAATGTTGTCTTTATGCCTGCCAAACATTATCTAAGATATGTTTTATGTGCAATGTGAAGCAACTCCTAAAGTAATCTCTGGAAAGATGAAGGTCTCTCAACTTTGGAGGAGGGTCAACAAAAGTTGATGCGCCCCAAGTTGAGGTAGAGTTATATAAACTCTCTCCACTGATGTCTGAAGGTGTAAGGATCCTAAATTCAAACAACAAGAAGCTGTTAAATCCATTGGTAAAATTTCCTTTGGCTTTGCTTAGATGACCTGTTGAAATAAATACTTATGATAAGTTCATTTTGAATAAGTGTTTAAAGTTAAAAATTTTAATTTACAAAATAGCTTATTTAAATTTTATAAATTGAAATATATAAAATTGTTTTTTTTTTTATAAGCACTTAATAAACCTATCCAAAAGGGGCTTATAGTGGATCAAACTTTTATTTATCAACGAACTAAAGGTACAAAGAAAGGAGGGCGGGGCCGGNAGAGAGAGAGAGAGAGAGAGAGAGAGAGAGAGAGAGAGAGAGAGAGAGAGAGAGAGAGAGAGAGAGAGAGAGAGAGAGAGATTTAACTCTCAACAATCAAATCTTATTACAAAGAGATTAACTCCAATGTGCCGTACAAAACGATGAAACTCTTAAGAGGAAAGGGAAAGAAGGGGGGAAATTTAGTGAAAGATATTTATTTGAAGTAGTCAATTAGAGTTTGTAGTTTGATCTGAAATGCTGAGAAGTTGTTCGAGATAATCAATTCCCAAGTCCTCTAGCACCACCACATCTGATTCTTGCTTCCCTTTGGTTTTCTTAGACTTGACTGACAATCTTCGTTGGATGTAGTGCCTCTCCTTGAGTGCTAATGCAGGGGAACACCCTTTTGGGTAATCATAACCATTCTTGATCTGTTGCAGAGACTCCCGGACCCTTTGAACTGGAAAGTTGAGTACAGTGTTGGGGCCTCTCATGGAAAATGCAGCTTGATCATAAGCTAAAGCAGCTGCTTCTGCACTGTCGAAGGTTCCAAGCCAAACCCTGGTGCCATTCCTGGTTGTATCTCTGATCTCTGCTGCATATTTTCCCCATGGTCTTCTCCTAACCCCTATATATGACTTTTCCTTGTTATCCTGCTCCTGCACTTGTTTGTGTAATTGATCGGATTCGCAGTCGCACCTCACCATTTCAATTTGCTTAGCCTCCATGTGATTCTGTTTGGTTGTTGGTGCCTCAGCCTCTTGATATGTGGAACTGGAATTGGAATAGCGTTCCACTTCCACCATGTCAAAGGAAAGACAATCGTGGATAAGATGGTGAACATCATTGGTTGAGAGAGATTGAGATTCCCAGAAAATATCTGAAGGCTCCTGGGCCCGCCAGATGTCCCGTCCTGGGGGCTCAAAGAAAGGGGAACTCATATTAAAGATGGGGTTGCCGATTACTCTGCTCTACAACTTGTCACCCTCTTCTCTCATTCACCTTCTCTTATACTTCATAGCCCTCACCAATGCCCAACCTAGTTTCTTCTTCTAATCTTTGCAAACTAATTTAATGCTCTCATCATTTGTATATTTTATTAAAGTCTGAATTTTATAAGATGGGACTTATGAAAGAATATTCTTTTTATTTCGCTAATAATACGGCGTTTAAGTGTTAGATCCAAACAGAGCACCTTGACTTTTGCGTATTACATCAGTCTATNAATTTAATGCTCTCATCATTTGTATATTTTATTACAGTCTGAATTTTATAAGATGGGACTTATGAAAGAATATTCTTTTTATTTCGCTAATAATACGGCGTTTAAGTGTTAGATCCAAACAGAGCACCTTGACTTCTGCGTATTACATCAGTCTATCAAAAAAATATTACAAATAAAAACAATTCTATGACGGGGTTTGCATCAGAGAAACCCCTCTCCGCCCATAGGATTCTTATTTCTTAACCTCCTACTGGGACGGTGGGACCCGATGCATTGCAATTTGCAAGATGCTCAAGGATTGGGATGCAATAGCCAATAAGTAATGGCCAACAATATATATTAATACTATTATTATTATTATTATATGAAGCAATGATATAATATCTAATAATAATGACAGTAATTATAAAGTATAGGGATAGGTGATAAGAATTGGAAGTGGAACAACTTTATATTGTCAGGGTTAGGTAATTAGAGACAGTTAGACGTGAGTCTTCGTTTCATGATCCCATCTTAATCTTTTCTTCCTTTCATATTGTCCACGTCTCAAGCTATTTACTTTCTTGCGTTTTATTAGTTTCTTTTTGGGATGAATAATTGATTTAATTTTAACCTCATCATATCAGCTAACAAAACATAAGTCACTCCTTGGAGTGGTGATTGTACCTAGTTATTTGAATCATTATTTGACTAAAAAATATTAAAAAGGAATTACCAGACCACTTGTATTATATCTGCAGACTGCAGTAAATGGATCATCGCTAGCTGCATAGATACTACTGTCAAAGGTTTTTCTAATTAGACGTCTTGTATATTTAGGCTCTTTCTTGTTACATATTCACCTTTTTAAAAATGATATTACTATAGACACAGGAAATCTCAACCAAGAGACAAGAAAAAACAAGAACCTGAGAAGTGAATAAATAATTTCAGCAGCAAGAAGTGGGAGTTTGAGATGAAGTGCAACTCAAAAGTTGGTCTAGAAAATCAGCACCCAAATCCTCCAACACGAGCACATTTTTAGCATTTTTAGCTTTGGAGTTTCTTCGCAAGGAGTGCTTTCTCTTGAGTGCTAAGACAGGTGAGAAAGAGGAAGAGGAAGCATTAGTTATAGTTGGCATGTCTTTAAGGGACTCTCTCACCAATTGCTCTGGAAAATTAAGCACTGCCAGTGAACCCCTGCTGCACAGAGCTGCTTGATCATAAGCCAAAGCTGCTGCCTCAGCCGTGTCAAATGTTCCGATCCACACTCGAACCCCATTTCTTGTGGAGTCCCTTATCTCCGCTGCGAATTTCCCCCATGGCCGCCTTCTTACCCCTCTGTACGGCCTCTTCTCTCTGTCACTTCCCTCTGCTGCTGATTTTTTTACTTGGGTCTCTGTAAAATTGGAGGACACTTCCTGTGATTCAACACTAGCCCCCACAGAAGCAGAGGATGGAGAATTGTATTCCGAAGATGATTCCTTGTTGAAGGGAACGGGAAAGGAAATGGTGTTGTCTATATTGTCGAACAAAAAGAAGTCGTCCCACAACACAGATTCTGCTGAAGAAACAGAGTTATTTTCAGGGGAGCATTGAAGGCTTTGGTATTGGAAGAGGGAAGAATTTAATTCCATATTGGAATCAAAATGCAAATACCCAGATTCACTATCACCTTGAATTCTATTTACTATTTTTTTGGTGAACTGTGGTTTAACTACTTCTGAGTTCTGATGGGCTTTGATTTTGGAACCCCTGCCCTATATATAGCCGTTGAAACGAAATGGGTAAGCTCATCAAAATAAATAAATAAATGGGTAAGGATATATATGTATGGAGAAACAAGTTAGATAGAAAAGGACCAAAAGAATGACAAATGGTTGAATGGTTGATTGAGCAAGGACCATGTTTTTGGATTATTGATATATTATGCGTTATTTCTATATACAATTTTATTTTTTTGAGAGTATTTCTTTTTAGATTTTGTGTATTTACTCTCTCATTTTTTTCATTTTGCTTTTTTTATTTTATTTCTCTCTTTATAGACTTTCTTTCTTTTTATTTTATGTATATGTACAATGTATGGATGTTAAACTCATTAATTAATTAAAGGTTGGACATGGACCAAGTATTAGTATACCCAAAAAACAGAAGGATGGACCTAACGGTCCTAACCCGAAAATGAAAAATCCGCAGGATTCAGAAAAGGTAACGCTAGATATTAGACACGTGAGTCAAATTCAAGTAATAATATGCAACGTGGGCAACTCCTAATGGGCAAGAACCAAGAAGCTTGGACCAAGTATACCCAAATTCCTTCCACTTTTATGTCAAACCTTGGCACAGGCACTGCATTGCATCAGTGTCAGTGTCACAATCTTTTTCGCTTTGTCATATATATGATATTATCCAGTTTTTTTGTTTTTAATTTTTTTATGGTTTTTTTTCCCCTATATAATCTGCCTTGTCTTATATGCCTGCAGAGAGGATTAGCCAGTGACTTAGCGATGCACTATCACTTGACAAAACAATAAATTTTATTTTCCCAACCAAAAAAAAGCTAAATTTTATTTTAAATACTTAACATAAATTGTCGAATGCAACACACCAATTCTTATTAGAGTGTTTGTAATTTTAGCTAATAATAATTTAGGAATTTACAAACTATATATATATATATAACACTGAAAGTGACAAAGAGAACAAACCAAGGCTTCCATCAGCAAACCAAAATAAAAATAGAGAAAAGAAAAAAGAGGAAGGCTTTGAACGCTTTAAAATTTTATAAATGAGCATTATGATCAAGTTGTAATTAAAAAAGAATGCGCCACTTGCATATTACCCATCAATTATTTAGTTTAAGGGTGGACGCCTCGTGCTTTAAAGAAGAAGGGAAGCAGATACATGCATTCATGCTTGTCCTAATCGGACATATTTGAAATCTTATGCCTTTTTCTGATAACTACTGTTTTTAAAATTCCCCAATATTGTTCGATCAAGACAAAGCAATCAGTTGGTCCATCAGATCGTCTGGATTTCTTTCAAAATTCAGAATTCAAAGTCAAGAATATAATAATCTACAGATGCCAATCTTGAAACGCTACAGCTGTGAGACAGGGAAGGAGCAAAAAAAAAAGAAGGGGGGTGGGGGGTAGCAAAATTAATTTGCACATACAAGTTATAAATTTTGTTTGAATCGGATTATTCAAATGACTGGGGGTCTAATTATGCCTCATTTGATTAGAGAATTGATGACAAAAATTTAATTTGTGGTATACATATCTTTTTCTTACTATATTGCATTCCATTGTAACAAATTCGTTTTCTTAAAATTTTGTTATTACATAATTAATTTATAATTAAGAGTGTAATTGATCCGGTTCAATTCAATTTTCACCCCTAATCGACCACTGAATTGACCAAGCCTATTCGATTTGGTTAAGTTTGATTTTTTGTATTTTTTTAAAAACCGAACCGAACCAACTTCAATTCGATTGGTCGGTTTTTGCCTCTCATAAAATACAGAAAAAACCACTTAAACACATATTCATTTCTCTCATTCTCAAATTGTAATTATGATTCCGCTTACCCTTTTCCTTTGACACTCACCACCACATAAAGCTTCATCATGGAGAGAAAAAGGCCCCAAATACCAAGCATATGCTAATATGCATCTTGAAAGACACTTTATCATAAAATTTTTATTAAGAAAGTTTGGGGTTGAGAAATTTGTAACACAATGATAAACCACAACTCTTTTTCTCATTACTCAATTTGTTTTGGAAAAAAAAAATTAATTTAAGAATCTTGTTTATTTTTATTTTTTTTAATCTAGGAACCAGAGCCTAATTAATCTTAGGTTGTGTTTGGATGAGGTATTTGACAAATTATTGTGTATTTCAAATACATGTATTTGAAATGCAGCATTTCAAATACATGTATTTATAAAATACTTTATTTGGATACACTCTATTATAAAAAGTGTAATTTAACACTAATATTTAAAACTATTGATAGACATTACAAAATCCTTTCAAATCACATTCTTTAATCAATAAAAGAAAAATATAAGAAAAAAATATATAGTGTGGTAAATAGAACTTGATTCTTTTCCTCTGCCTTTTTCTCCACCAATGTTGGTGCTGGGTAGATTATTGCATCACTGCATGGATTGTAGAATGATGCTATGGACATTCTGGTCCCATCAGTTTGTGCAATCACCCTGTGCTCCACATTCTTGTACTTTCCATTGGTAATCACCTGTTTTTCTATTGCAATCTTGCAGAAGAATAATATTTTCTTATTGCAAAAACTGAATGAGCCAATCATGGCCTTTACAATATATATATATCAGTAACTGAATGTTGCAGTAATCGAGGCATGCAAACTAACTGCATGATTCCTAATGCTGAGCTGGCTAACTGACTAAGCCTAACTAACTAATTCATTAAGTTAACATGTAAGGCTAATATTTTCCAAAGTGTATCATGAGAATTATAATCATGCATATAACTTGTTAGAGAAATTGTCTATTAGGCATTTTAGTCAATGGATTTATCTCAAGTTGGTCACTAAGGTTGATGACAATGGAATGGCGCATAGGGGGCACATCCACCCATTGCCTATCTTTGAGTAGCTGCAGACCACTGACCTTATCATCTTGGAAGAGAAGGATGACCCCATCGNGCATGATTCCTAATGCTGAGCTGGCTAACTGACTAAGCCTAACTAACTATTTCATTAAGTTAACGTGTAAGGCTAATACCCCCCCTCAAGTTGGAAGGTAAATGTCCAAAACCCCCAACTTGGCCTTGAGAAAACGAAAAGAAGTGGATGGTAGTGGCTTAGTGAGTAAGTCAGCAAGTTGGTGCTGAGATTGCACATGGACAAGCTTGATAAAACCAGAATGAACATGCTCTCTAATGAAGTGACAATCAATATCGACATGTTTAGAGCGATCAGTGGAGGTAGGATTGCTGGCAAGATGTATGGCAGATTGGTTGTCACAGAAAACCATGATGGAAGCAATGGGGATTTCAAAAATACTGCTGAGCTGGCGTAACCATAAGAGTTCACTAGTGACATTGGCCAGAGCTCGATATTCTGCCTCTGCAGATGAACGAGACACAGTGGGCTGTCTCTTTGATTTCCAAGAAATCAATGAATCCCCAAGGAAGACACAGTATCCTGTGGTGGATCTTCTGGTGTCTAAGCAGCTACCCCAGTCAGCATCTGCAAAAGCAGTGAGACGTAAGGGAGAAGTGGCAGAGAAAAGAAGCCCTTGGCCTGGTGCTGACTTCAAATACTGCAAGACATGATGCACCGCATGTAAGTGAGGTTGCCTAGGTTGTGACATGAACTGACTGAGCTTGTTTACTGCATAACTGATGTCTGGTCTGGAGACAGTGAGGTACATGAGTCTCCCAATGAGGCGTCTGTACAAAGAGGCATCAGGGAGCAAGTCACCATGAGAGGTAGTGAGTTTCAAGCTAGGATCCATAGGGAGCAAGACAGGTTTAGCAGCAGAAAAACCAGTGTCCTCTAATAACTGAAGAGTGTATTTGCGTTGAGACAAATGAATGCCCTTGGTAGACTTTGCTATCTCTAAACCCAAGAAGTACTTCAGATCACTAAGAACTTTTAGTTTGAAAAGTTTCTGAAGCAATTGCTAAATATGGTGAATAGCAGAAGGACTAGGGCCAGCCAGGATAATATCATCCACATAGACTAAGAGGATTACTAGATTGATTCCTTTGCCAATAAAAAACAAGGAATAATCTGTATAGGATTGAGAGAAGCCATGAGTGAGCAATGTAGTAGAGAATTTGTGAAACCATTGTCTAGAAGCTTGACGTAGGCCATAAAGGGACTTGGTGAGTTTGCAGACTAGATTCTGACCTTGCACAGGGTAGCCAAGTGGAAGTTGCATATAAACTTCCTCAAACAGGTCCCCATTTAAGAAAACGTTATTAATATCCAGTTGGACCATGGACCACTGTTTCACAGCAGCAACTGAGAGGAGAAAAAGAACAGTAGTGATCTTGGCCACAGGGGAGAAAGTGTCCAAGAAATCTATCCCAGCCTGCTGAGTGTGACCTTTGGCAACGAGTCTAGCCTTGTATCTGTCCAATGTACCATCAGCTTTATATTTGACCTTGTAAAGCCACATGCAGCCAATGGCACGTTTGCCAAGAGGAAGAGGAACTATGTGCCAAGTCTGATTAGCTTCCAAAGCATCAAGTTCTTCCTTCATGGCAGTTTGCCATTCTTTATAGCGCACAGCCTGATGGTAGAACTGTGGCTCATAGATGCTAGAGACCTGGTGGATGAAGTCACTATAAGAACTGGAGAGCCTGTCATAGCAGATGACATTGTGGATAGGGTGCCTGGCTGTGGAGAAGGTAGTAAAGCAAATGTAATCATTGAGGTAGGTTGGAGGTTTTAGGGTCCTGGTAGTCCTGCGCATAGGATTAATAGGGGTGATCTTACTGAGGGGCTGAGGGGAATGGGCTATAGCAGCAGAAGGGGCACCAGGAGTGCTGGGAATGGAACCAGGAACACTGGATTGTGGTGAGGAGAGGGCTTCAGGTGGAGGAGCAACAGGATGAAGTGAATAGTCATGTTGAAAATTGGGAACTACAATGTGGCTGAAGAAATCATCCGTAGCTGTGGAGTGAGGAATGGCCTGGAAGGGAAACAGATGTTCATGAAAAGTGACATCTCTGGAGATCATGAACTGTTTTGTTTGGAGATTGTAGACTCTGTAACCTTTGTAGCCTAAGGGATAACCCATGAAGACTACAGGCACTGCTCGCGCTGTGAATTTTGTTCTTGTGGGAGGAACAGTGGCTACAAAACATAGGCATCCAAAAACCTTGAAGGCATTGTAGTTGGGGAGTTGATCATAGAGCAACTGATAAGGAGATCTGTCTTGTAATAATGGTGAGGGAGTTCTATTGATGAGGAAGGCAGCAGTAGCAAGACAGTCACCCCAGAAGTGAATAGGAATATGAGCTTGGAACATTAAAGCTCTAGCCACATTAAGTAGATGTTGGTGTTTCCTTTCGACCACTGAATTTTGTTCAGGTCGATAAGCACAGGAAAATTGATGCAGGGTACCTTGTTGCTATAGGAAAGTGGTGAGAGCAAGTTCTTTTGCATTATCTGATCGAAGTTTCTTAGTTGTCTTGCCAAATTGAGTTTTGACCATAGTAAAGAAATTGACAATAGAAACAGAAGCTTCTGCTTTGCTTGCCAGCATGTATACCCAAGTGAAACGAGTGCAATCATCAACAATTGTTAAGAAGTATCTCTTGCCATCATAAGTGCAATGAGGGTAAGGACCCCAGATATCACAATGAATTAAGTCAAAAGAAGACTGTGACAGATGATTATGAGATGTAAATGACAAGCGGCGAAATTTAGATAAAGAACAGATTTGACAAGTGCTAGATGAATATGTAGAAGGACAAGTAAAAAGAATTGTATTACTCATGATTTTCAATACTTTGTCAGAAGGATGACCTAGTCTAGCATGCCACAGTGTGGCAGTACTGAATTTATTGAAAGAGCAATCAGCATCTGATACATGTGCTGTTAATGCAGAATGCATATTACAAATGATAGGTTTTGAAGGGGAATGAAAAATTATATCAGACGTGCCTTGTGCACCATGCTTGTGAACTTTGTATGTGTATAATCCCTGGCACACATCACCCTTGCCAATCATCTTCGATTGTTTGAGGTCCTGGATGTGGAAGGAATTACCATAAAAAGACACAAGATAAGTGGAATTTTGAAGCAAAGCAGATACTGATATGAGATTGACTCGAAATTGTGGAATATAAAGCACATTATGAAGAAGGAAATTTGAAGCTAACTGAACACTCCTTATAGTAGTGACAGAAATTTTGCAATTATTTGGTAAAGTGACAAAGCGATTATGTAATGGTTTGTGTGTGGTAAAGTGTTTGAGAGAACAAGAAACATGAGATGTGGCTCCTGAATCTAGTATCCAAGAGTTAGGATCTTTATTAAAGGGGAGAGTGTTGGATGAAAGAATAATACCAGCTGAGGCTTGGTTGGTGGAGGTATCCATATCAGGGATTGCTGCTTGTGATATCTGAGTTTGAAGGAGATGTATCAATTGTTGATATTGCTGAGTAGTCATCTGGAAGGAATTACTATTTGATGAATTCACAAGTGGTGAAGTGTGGTTTGATTCTTCCTCAGGCAGGAGAGACATGTGATTCACATTTCCTGCTTGCTTTCCTTTCTTGTATCCTGGAGGATAACCATGAAGTTTGTAGCATTTTTCTTTCACATGTTCGAGCATGCCACAGTGTGCACACATAGGTCTGTCCTTCTTTCCATTTCTGAATCTTCCATCTGAGTTAGATTGATGCAGACGACCATTCATGGCATAGGCCATATGCTCACCTGATGGAGGAGGTAGGCTCATCGATCTCTGTCTTTCTTCTTGAACAATAAGAGAGAAAACCTTGTTAACAGGAGGAAGGGGATCCATCAGAAGGATCTGTCCTCGCACATGTGAGAAAACCTCATTTAGGCCCATGAGGAAACAAAGCACATACTCTTGGTGCAGATGATCCAGCAAAGGTTTTGCACCTCCACAAGTGCAGGAGTGAATTGGACGATATTCACCTATTTCTTCCCAAATACCTTTCAGTTGTGTGAAGTATTGGGCCACTGATAAGGATCCTTGTGTGAGGTTGATCAATTCCTTCTTAAGCTGGAAGATTCTGGGGTCATTCTGTTGTTGGAATCGTTCTTGCAGATCAAGCCAAATATCTGCTGCTGTGGAAGAGTAAATCACACTTGCAGTGATTTCTTTCGAGATGGAGTTGAGGAGCCATGAATCAACTACGTTGTTATTGCGCTGCCATGCTATGAAGCTTGAAGAATCAGATTCATCTGGTGGAGGTAAAGATCCATCCACAAATCCAAGCTTATTCTTAGCTACGAGCGCCATCTTCATCGCACGACGCCAGGAGTTGTAGTTGTCTCCATTGAGTGCTTGAGAGACAAGAATCAACCCTGGAGAATCAGAAGGATGCATGAAGAATGGACTTGAAAAATCATCCATGGGAATTGACGCCATTGATGATCAATGAAGGAGCAAGAAAAAGGAGAGTTTCAGAAGGCGATACTAGACGAAGAAGGATGTCCAGGAATCGAGCCAGGTTCAGAGAATTTTCATTCTCTGCTCTGATACCATATTGCAATCTTGCAGAAGAATAATATTTTCTTATTGCAAAAACTGAATGAGCCAATCATGGCCTTTACAAGATATATATATATATATATATATCAGTAACTGAATGTTGCAGTAATCGAGGCATGCAAACTAACTGCATGATTCCTAATGCTGAGCTGGCTAACTGACTAAGCCTAACTAACTAATTCATTAAGTTAACATGTAAGGCTAATTTTTTCCAAAGTGTATCATGAGAATTATAATCATGCATATAACTTGTTAGAGAAATTGTCTATTAGGCATTTTAGTCAATGGATTTATCTCAAGTTGGTCACCAAGGTTGATGACAATGGAATGGTGCATAGGGGGCACATTCACCCATTGCCTATCTTTGAGTAGCTGCAAACCACTGACCTTATCATCTTGGAAGAGAAGGATGACCCCATCGGCATCGGTATGGGCACAAAGACCCTTGACAAGCTTTGGGTTTGGGCATGGAGGGTAGTTAGCAACTTTGGTACCAAAATTTGGTCCCTTTGATCCATAGAAAGCCTCCTTGAGGTACCCTTTCTCTAGTCCAAGATTCTCACATAATAAGTCTAGCAGTTCCTCTGGTAGTTTCTCTAGCTTCTTAGCAAATTCCCTCATCACCACTCTGCATCATTTTTTGAAATGCTTTAATATAAGAAAAATCAGTAAAAAAAAATTGGGAGTTGGGTGGGGTTGTTGGGAGAGAAAGAAAGAGGGTTGATAGAGTGAATTTGAAATATACTCTATTTTGAGTGAATTTGAAATACACTATATTGAGACTTTGAAAGTCACTATAAGAATATACTTGAATTTTAAAAATACCTTAAAAAATTACACAAACAAAGTAATTCAAAATTAGCATTTCAAATACACTCTACAAATATATTACACTCTACAAATACCCCATCCAAACACACCCTTAACCTTTAGATGAAACTAAACTTATCAAATTTGAGATGAGCCATTTTTGCTTCAGGGGTTCTGTTGTTGAAACACCCACAATTTGTGAGAAGCACTTTGAGGCCCTCATTTTTTCAATGAGAGGCCTGAATACAAGACTCTCTTATAGCGACGAAAGCTTTGTGATTAATTGATCTACAGCCCAATTAGCTAATTTAAGAATTTTTAGTTCTTAAGTCAAAATCAAAATAAACGAAGACGTAATAAGGAAAAACTAATGAAGCTTATTTTATCGTCTATCATTGTCTATGATGCAGCTTAGATCATAACTAGATTTTCAGAAAAAGACATTACGGTGGCTCCCTCATGTGTCAACTTGCAATATATCCATCAAACGTTTAGCTTGGCCGCCTCATTTTTTGTTTGATCTCCAAGAATGTTAATGATTTTTGAATTTCATGAGTCAATTGTGCCTTTTCTTCAATTGACTTTATTCTCCCACCGCAAACAGTAAAATATAGGGAAAATGTTTTCTAGAAAATGGTTATCACTCAATTTTTGTCATTTGATCAGTTAGTGTGACATTTTATGAGTGTTGTTACTTGCTAAAGTGCATTAAGCAATTTTTTTTGAAGTTTTGACTGACTCACTGAGTTCAATTTTTTTCAACAAAAAAGAAACTGCACATATTTTCTGTACACAACTGCTACAATTTATCAGTAATTGTAAGAGTTTGACGCTGAATCAAACATAGCATTGCTAGAAACAATAATAGAATTAGCATTAAAACGGAAGAAGTGAAGGGGAGTGTGTGCCACGGCCTCAAACCAAAAAGGAAAAAAAAAGGAGGGTGTGCTTAATTTATTGTTTATTTTTTTTTTCAAAAAAATAAATTCACGTCAAAATAAAAATATGTCTTTATGTACGTCAGTTTCCCAGTGTTGGAAAGTAGGTTAAACCGAAAGTGTGTGGTTGAATAATGATATTAAACAAACCGAGATGAGACAGAGGAGAGGATTAAGGTTATGGCCAACAAAAGAAGAAGAAAAAAAAAAAAAAGACTGAGGATTAAGGTTTGAGGATATATGAGAAACTTCTTACATTTGAGGTATTAAACAAACCGACGTTAGACAGAGGATTACATTTAGACGTTGTTGTATTTATAAATATAAAAAAAAAATGTACGTATTTTTAGCTATACATTAATTTAACAGTACTCAAGAAATAAAAATAGGAGGATTTAAAATTAATGGAGTGTCTATCATTTGAATTTCACCGTTAAAAAATATTTTCATCTCAAACTTGGAATCAGAATAATATGAGAATGTAATATAAAAATATTTTAATTCTGTAATCCTATCAAGCGATGATCTTTTTATGGTTATGGGTATATCAGTTCCTCCATTATTTTTTTGAAGACAATCCAAGCTTTCTTCAATGCTATAACTTGTAGATACTAATTTTTCGATCGATTGCATTTAAGTTCACTTAATCAAAAACCTACATCATAAGAATCTTGTATATATCTATCATATCCCTTACCCTCATTTATAAATAGTTTCCATTAACAGGTATACGAACTGTTGACTTTCATTAGCATTTATTATACTCTTTAGTTCGGATTGTGCTAACTTAAGCTTCGGAGTTCGGACATTACCACTTGACCCTTAGTTCATTTGTTATTGTGTAGTTAGTTCATTCTCAATCTGACCTTATCCATCTTTTGACTTCCGGCTCAAATAAGACATGTCATAACCAAAAAGAAAAGGAAAAAAAAAAAAAAAAAAAGAAAGGAGGTTGGGAGTAATGTTAAAAATATAGCCTCTGTCCTCTGATACTGAACTGATTTGTTGGGAAATACGAATATTCCATTTATTAGATATTCACCTTACTTTGTTTCAAATTGAAGGCTATGTTCCAAAATGGCTCCCATGCAAGAATCTGACTAGGACTTTTATTGTTCTTAATCATTATTTTGATTTCCCTCACGGTGGTAACGGAACCTACGTCTTGTGTCCTTTGCAGCACAGCGAAATTCAACGACAATAATTGACCTTCCGGGTTCGGCGCCTATTTATATTATGTGATGTTGAGTGGTCATTCTGTTGGACCCGTTAACATTCTTAAACTAATAACTTAATTTGTTTTAGGCGATGTCACTGATTTGATATTCAAACCGTCTCTTACGACTTTGCGATCAAGAATACATAAAGATTGGATATTCTTTTTCTTTTACCCATATAAATATATATATATATATATATATATACCTTGTTTTGGCACACGGGTTAATTAAGTTTGAGGGCAAAGCAAGAGAGATTTGAAGTTTGGATGTGAGTGTTGTTATAGTGATATTGAGTTTGAATTGAAAGCAGAATGAAACAAGGGGAGAGAGATGGAGGGCGAGAAGTAGAGGTTCGATATAGAGGGATTCGTAGAAGGCCATGGGGTAAGTTTGCAGCGGAGATTCGTGACCCAACAAGAAAAGGGACTCGCATATGGCTTGGAACCTTTGACACTGCCATGCAGGCTGCACGCGCTTATGATGCCGCTGCTTTTCGCTTGCGTCGTCACAGAGCCATACTCAACTTCCCAAATGACTACCATTACCATTACCAATCTCATAATCCAACTTCCAATTCATTACTTTTACCCTCCTCCTCTTCTTCTTCTTCTTCTTCTGCTGCTGCTGCTGACACCTTTGTTATAGCTGCAGCTTCATCAAAAGGACACCAAGGGGATCATGCTTTAGAGTTTGAAGACTTGGATACCAATTTACTGGATCAACTCCTTCAGCCACTAAATGACACCCATCAGTAATCATCACTAGTTAACAACACGAGCATTTCCGTAATAAGTATTGCGATACACATGAAAGCAATACTAGTTTTTTTTCTTTCTTTTTTATGTATCTCAACACTTCTGTTTAATTGTTAAATTCGATTGGATATCAATTAATTTGTAGTGCTATTGGTGTGAATGATTAAAATATACTTATGTATTATATGTTTATCATGTATAAAATATATAATTCTTATATCCATACATAAACAAAATAATCATATAAATAAACGAAATAATTATAACAAATTGAAGATGGGACCTTAAATGGATCATCAATGGCTGCATGGTGGAGGTTGGGGTAAAAATAAACCAATTCAGAATTAAGAACTTGTTGGGCCAAGTGTAGGGACTGGCACTCAGGGTAGGGTTGCCATCAAAAAGAAAAAAATAATAAAAATAATCTTAAAAAGAAGCAGACCCCAAAGTAAGGAACTACCGAAGAGTTGGGTTAAAATTTGAGGGGCTGCAGTCCTTGAAAATATTTTAGAGAAGAGAAGCAAAAAGGTTTAGAAATGGTTCAACTTTGGAATGAATAATTCTTTTTTCTTTTTTTGTTCATTTAATTGAGGGTTAAAGAAGGAGGAGATGTGTGCGGGATTTTTTGCGTTAGAAAATAGATTAATTGAGTGTGAAAGGACCTAGGCAACTAAGCAAGGTTGTTAGAATAAGATCAAAGTGTTGCCTAAATTAGGCAACTAAGCAGGTGATAAATCTGGGACAAGCACAATGTACGAAGAAGATGCTCAAATTATACGAACCCTGTGCTGCTGTGCACAAATTGAGCAATATTTGTAATCAAACTTGCACTCAAAAAAAGAAAGAGGTCTGCGCCAAACCAGAGAGGTGGGGTATTGAGTAATTAAATTAATAAAGCAAGGAGAAGAGGAAGATAGTGATTAGCAAACCTAGGATGAGCCGAAAGCAAGTGTGTGGTTCAACAATGAATGGGATTTACAAGCCCAACGTTGGCCGCCATTCCCCAAATTAATTAGTTATAAATAAAGAAAGAAACGTCAAACATAGGACTTGAAGAATGTGGGCAGTTAACGGTCCTTGACAATCAGCAAAAACATGTGCACGTGATCGTGATGTGTATTTAGTATTCATTCATTTTTCTAACTATAAATAAAATTTTGAGTAAAATCTTTTTTTAGTCCTTAAAAAATACAGCTATTGACAAATTCGTCATCTAAAAATTTTCAGTGACAAATTGGTCATTGAATTATTATTCTATCTGACAAATTAGTCATTTGGTACTTTAATGAAAAAAGTTCTAAACTCCTGCAGACCTATTTCCTAAATTTTTTTCACTGATCTTGCATAGCTTTGCTTAAGCCCTCATTTCCTCATTCAAGTGTTCCTTTTCTTTTCACTGATCTTACTTACCGGAAGACTAATTTGTCAGCAAAATAATAATTCAAGAACTAATTTGTCACCGAAAATTTTTGGAGGACAAATTTGTCAGTGACTGTATTTTTCAAGGATTAAAAAAGGGTTTTACTCTAAAATTTTAGTGTTTACGTGTTATCTCTTAAGAATTCATAAAATATATGAAGAAAGAGCATTGGTGATATGCATAAAGAGAGGGCATTAGTTAGTGGAGACAATGCTGCAGGTACGAGGTGTGTAGCCTAATTGGATTTAGTCTTGTTTCCCAAAAGAAGAATGGAAGTAAATTAATGTGTAGGGATGCACATGGGAAATGTATCATGAGACATGAATACAGATAGAGGACCACGTGGCGTAATGTATCCGGACAACAATGAGCCCCGCGAGGCTGCCATGCATATCCCAATATTATGCCTCTGCATCCACTTATCCTTTCTTCTCTTTTTTCCAATAATTAATTAATACGATTTTAGATGATACATTCAATCCGTCAAATAAGATCAACATGGACACATAAATTAAGGATCATATACTGCTGCTGCCTTTCATTTGCTGGGTCACACACACACACCCACATTCTAATTTCTCAACTTCCCAAACTAATCAAATAACAATCAATCTCATATATATATATCCTGCCCTCTTCATATTCTTCTTCTTCTTCTTATTATTATGCATTTCATTTTCTCTCTGCTGCTATTGGCAACGGCTTTGCCACCCAGCCAAGTTCTGCACACAAGGTATGCGCTTTGGATTATCTTAGTGTTTAAATAGATAGCTAGAACAAAATCAAATAAAGGCTTAGTTTGTTATTCATTTATTTAAATTGCTTTAAGCAGTTTGATATATAGAAGAAGCTAAGTATTAGATATAAAGTATTAGATATAAATCTATTCATGGGTCTTCATCTATCAACTTAAACTTTTAGATTGAATTGGTTCTTGACACTAAGTTTCTTAACTAGAGATATTAAAAAGATGGGGATTTTAATCTTGAAATCTTGAACCCCAGTATTTGGTTAGATCACTTAGGATTAAATAAATTTTTTTGGGTACTTTTTTATTGTGACTCTAAATTTGAATATAAACTCATAAAACTTTAAGAATAATTTCAATATCAATCGATTACAAGTTATTTTATGGTTTAAATAAATTCTAAGTATGTTGCATGTGTACTGTACAATTAATACATAATGATTGAGGTTAATTAATTCATTACTTGAATTTACACACACATAATTGATTGAGGTTAATATATGAGTTTTTCTGTAACTCTAGCTGTTCGCTAGGCGCTATATATAGAGGAGGAAATTACCACATTATCCTGACATTTACGCTCTTATTGTAAAGTAGTTTACGGGTTTCTAGTCATTTAGTACCTTGAAACATAAATAAATTTATTTTTTAAGGGACGATTCAGAAACCCGCCCCTTCTCTCTCCTCAGTCCTCTGTCTGTAAACCCTAACAATCGAATTCAGGTTGTCCCTTTGTCTTTCTTCTCTTTTTCCATTCCAATTTTGCAGCGGCATTAAATTCGTGAGTTTTGAAGAAAAGGGAGTTTCTGGAGTTCGATCGAGTATGATCTCTGCCTTTATTTATTATTCTGCTACTAATTCTTCTTCTTATTCATTTTGTGCTGCTCTTCCCAACAGGAACATGTACAAATTGCACAACAAGCTTGGTATTTGGTAACAGTATAATTAAGTGAGTAGCAAGCTTGATCGGCACAGCTAGTGCAGTTCTCACTAATATATATCTTACAAATTAACATGAAATCAATGTGTTTTCTTTTCTTATTTCCTCTCTTAATTAGGGATCTATGAATCTGTCTCAATAATTCTGTTAACCAAATTGGTCATTCCCATTGGGGATAGGGGACGTAGGAGTAGAAGGAGTAAGAAGTCGACCCAATTTAATTTGCTTTGCTACATATTCACGGCCACACCCACACTTACACTGCTTAATTATGTCCACTGAATTATTTTCTATAATTCATTACCTCCTCTCATAGATATAGTTATAAAACATAAATATTACTTCTAATTCTTTTATTGATCACCAAATCACGATATTGTTGTAAATTTTTAAATAACCAAATGAAAAGAAATTAGTTAATTTTCTTTACATTTTTATTTTAGGAGTTTGTATCAAATTTAGAATTTTTATTCTTATCCTAATATATACTTTTTGCACCATTGATATTCACTCTTTAATATATATAATTTTAAGGATTTATCTCTATGTTAATTTTTTTACAAGTTTGATAAAAATATCCTAGGCATCGTACCAGTGATTGAAAATTGGTTTGGTTTAATCTTAAACAAAAATAGGAAGAAGATAAATTCAAAAACCCCAAACATTGTGAAATCAATTAATTATTCAACATTAANGAAGAAGATAAACTCAAAAACCCCAAACATTGTGAAATCAATTAATTACTCAACATTAAAATATAGTTCACCTATCCAGTTATTGATTTGCTTTACATCATTGCCTTAAAGTATATAATTTTCAGTGCATGATATATTATTTGAGAGATATGGGGTGTTTAATATGAATGTGGTATTTTCTAAAATGTTCTTGTCTACTCTTGTCGCACTCTACTCTTGTGATTCAAATTATTCTTCTAGAAGGTAGAGTGTCCCAAAGCATTCAGTTCATGTTCTTTACTATTTGTTATTGTTTCCAATTTACATTGGAAGATTTTGGTACCTCTTTCCTCAAAAAGAAAAAAAAAAGTGTTTAATTTGTGCCTTTTTCTTTACTAAATGTTTGTCCAAAAATTTGCATGACCTTCATGGTTCCATTTTTATATGCCCTTTATGTTTAGGTAATCAATTTGATTACTGCATGTGTATGATTCTTCAATATCCATTTCTTAGTGACAATATTGATAGCCAGTTTTTGCAATAAATTTCCACTTAAGACGATAATCATAGCTATGCAAATAAAAAATGCATACAAGTATGCCTACCATTTGAGTGGTGCCTAATATGTTTTATAATGTCTTGACAAGTTTTATGATTGTAATTTTTAGATAGTTAATATGCATATGTTTCCTTTTTCGATGATATTGTCTCTGAAGTTTGAGCCTCTTTGATCTTTTCTGTCACCTTGAAGATGCGTGCTCAATGCCAACACCTGATTCATAGTTTTTCCTCGCTGGTCATAAGTAGAATACCTTCAGTGGTGATAACACTGATAAGAATAACAAAATACAGTCCCTGTTTTATCGTCACTTTTGCTCCTTTTCCTTTAAGTGAATGCATATACTGTTGATCGTTTACACTTTACAGCTATACTTTTCTATTCTGACGATAATCGTGCCTTTCACTTAATTAGATTTATCATTTGCGCTGTTGGCTGTATGAGCTAACAAATAGTAATACTATTGATATGTTGCCTTTGTCACATAGATTATCGGTTGAGTTTTATTCTTTTATGCTTTTGGATGTGTGTAAATGATATATTAATGGTGAGTGATATATTTTCCTTACTTTGTTGGTAATATATTGTTAAATTTCCTATTTATGGTAACATTATCTACGTATTATATCATCTTCATGCAAAAAATTTCTTATTGCAACAATTGGATGTTGATCGTGTTGTGTTTTCATGAATATGAGGTTTATCATTCTTCAAATTTCCTTATTCTATCCCTTTTTGTTTCTTTTTAATAAGATTCTTTTGGTTACAGTGACATAAAATTGTTCATATTTGCTTTGGTAGACCATAAAGAGGAATCACGTACGAGAAAAAGGGAAGAATGGTGATACGAGACTTGAAACCAAACAAGGTATGGCGGTAAACCGTAATAAGTTTTGTTGACGATTGATGCACTCCCAAGGGCTGAATATGTAATTCAATTCCAATATCCTTACCATAATCGATCGTAATTCAAGGTAAAATTTCTTTTTGAGTGCATCATATTTTTATTTTTTTCAACGAATGCTTGCAGGGATTTTAAAAAAAAAAAAAAGACTTGAAAAGGGAAGAAACAGGAATTTAGCAAAGCAGAGAGTCTTATTCCCAGAAGGTAGAGCATGGACTTTGATCGGAAGTGGTGAGAAGTTGCTCTAAATATTCAACTCCCAAGTCCTCCAATACCACTATACTTGGTTCCTGGGTTTCCAGCTTGCCTTTGTTTTTGCGAGTCTTGGCTGTCAATTTTCGTTGAATGCAGTGCTTGTGCTTGAGAGCTAATGCAGGCGAGCACCCTTGGCTGCAGCCATACTCCATATCCTGCAAAGATTGTCGAACCCTTTCCGCCGGAAAATTAAGAACAGCAGTTGAGCCCCTCATGGAATAAGCAGCTTGGTCATAAGCCAAAGCAGCTGCCTCTGCACTGTCGAAGGTTCCAAGCCAAACCCTGGCACCATGTCTTGTTGTATCTCTGATCTCTGCTGCAAATTTCCCCCAAGGCCTTTTCCTGACACCAATATACGATTTGTCCTTGCTGTTAACTTGCTGCACTTGTACTACTGCGGCTTCAGAGTCAGACCTCACCATTTGCTTTGCCTTATTGGTATCCTTCCCAAAGGTTGGTGCTGGGGCCTGTGGATCTCTGGAGTAGCGCTCTTGCTCTTGCAGTTGCAGATCCACCATATCGAAGGAAAGAGAATCATGGTAATGGTCATGAATGCTATTGCTTGAAAAAGACTCCAACAAATTATATGAAGGTTCTTGCCACACGCTCCAATCTGGGCGCTGAAAAAAAGAGGAACTCATATCAGCTGAAAGATAGGTTTGCCTTGCCCTGTTATATTATAGCCTAAAGTTTGTTTTGCTTATTTGTCTTTCATCTTCTCCTCACATGGCTATTTATAGGGCCGAACAATGCTAATCTCCTAAGAGTAATGATATATTTATAATTTTTTATACTTTTATTATATCTAAATATTTTATAACATTTGAATTTATTGAATCCATTAAAACTTTGTAGAGACTCAACTAAAATTTTAATCTAAAAATTTAAATTAATTCTATACTTTTTACACATTTTTTAACAGTGCAAGACTATTTGTTTTCAACTCATATACACCTAAACATTGTCTTACCAAACAGTTGAATATTATATTCTCTAATTTAGATCTTATCTTCAAACTTTATCGAGATGTTAATGATCTATAAATTTAGTGACATCTCTTTTAATCATAAGAATTAGAGCAATTGATGTACGTAACCATAAAAGAAAAAAACCTCATAAGATAAAACGAAATAAAGTTTATATTAAGACAATATAATTTACCTAAATTGTATAGCCTAAATTTCTGTGAACAAAAGTAAAAAAAATAAAACTAACCTATTACAAATTATTTTTATGTAACTTATTTTTCGAGGTTAAACATAGCAACACTCACTTTCACTTCACTGTGTAGATAATCTCAATTCAATTTTGATTGTAGCAATTTATTAAGCAGGAGAAAAAGAAAGAAAATACTCGAAGACTTTACAACAGTTATGTACTGCAGGATAGTTAGATCCAAAGGAAGGCCTTTAACTCCATGTGTGTGCTTTCATTTTTGTATTACTATAAAATGAATAGTATTAAAAAATTTAAATATATATAAAACGAGAAAAAAAGTAGTTAATGATACGAGTTGCAGTATGCCTCAGAATGAACATTAATTATTTTTGTCTTATGTGTAGCTTTCTACGTTTTCTTTATTGATTAACATTCTTGAACTCATTATATGCATATTTTAGTCTTAAAAACATTGCAAGCTCTCCTGTCTCGAGCGACATAACAAATATGGTAGTGGGTAGAGCATGGAATCATACGAGGGTTGGCACTCACATGGCAACCAAGCACATCTACTAATTAAGATATATATAGTGATAATTAAGAATTGGGAGTAATTTATTGTCAGTTCAAGTAAGTGTTAAATAAGTCATTTACGATATTTATGCATCTTATAATCTACGTTCTACACTTCTTTACAGGGAAAGAATGAATTAAATGACATGTGGGTTTATGCATCTCCATTTCTTACGTATTTTAACCTCTTTAATAACACTTCAAAAGCATTAAATGGTTAAAAAATATTATGAATGAGAAATTAAAATCAACTTGCAATTAAAATCGTAGCGCTTTCTTAGTATTATTATTATTATTATTAAGGCCTCCTTCTAGAAGCATTTTATGAACCCCACGAACTATAAGCCAGGTCTTACGCATTTTAAATATATTCTATCAACGCCCATACATAAATTTATCCTAGCTACCTATTACCTAAATGGGACTAGGATAATTAAATATAAGACAAATTATTTGGTCCTGGACTTCAGTTTACGCCGTCAATAGACCAAATAGCCACGTACACATGGTAAATTCAATTAACCTCTGCTTCACACCGCTTCCTCTCCCAAAGAACACAAAATGCAGCCTTGTGTGTGTGTCATAGTGCAATAAGTCATACTCTACTCTAATCTCTACACTCTCCACCAGAGAGAGACCCAGAAAAAAAAAAAAATTTCTCTCTCTCTCGTTCACTCACAGAGAAAATGAAAAGCAACACCAACGCGAAGCTCATTCTGCTGCACTCGCACCCTTCCCTTCACAAAAGGAGGATCACCACCTTCCCCATCTCCGCCTCTACCTTTGCTCTTCCCGCCTCCGTCGCCAAAGCCCTTCTACAATACGCCGCCTCATCCAATGCCACCACCAATAAATCCCAATTTCCTCATTTTCGGACTCACCCACGAATCCCTTCTCTGGTCATGTCTTCTAAACCGAAAGCAAGTGTGCTTGAAAAGAAATGGTAAATCCAACACTCATGTCTCACCAAACTTTACACCTGTGAGGTCCAATTGAATATGAATCGTTTAAAAAAAAAGTTAAATAAATTTAGTTAAAATTGTAATATAGAAATTAACTTGAACCCACCATACCAATAAAAAAATGAAAAATGGGTAGCAAAACAGTTAAGGGTATATATACACATGGAATAAACTAGGACCACAGTAGTGGCGAAATGTATCTGGTCAACATAAGTAGTCGTGCGAGAAACAGCATTAATTCAGCATATTCATGCTTTGCTTGCATCTATATATATCTATATCATGGAGACAATTACATAAACTGGGACGTGTACAGCTTCCGTTAAAAATAAAATAAAATTGGGGTGAAAGAAAAATAATAAAAGAGACAAATTTATTATTCAGAGATCAAGCGTCAAGGGTGTATGGGCTAAACTCGAGTTGATCATGCCGTGAAATTTTTTTAATTAAACAATGAGATGTTAAGAAAATTAAGGGGAAATTAAAGAGAGTGATGTCATTAATTAATTGAGTGAAGTAGGTTCACTAATCAGATATGGTGAGAAGTTGCTCAAGATATTCAGGTCCCAAGTCCTCAAGCACTAACACACTTGGCTGTTTCTGATAATCTGATGATTCCTGTTTTGTTATGGTTTTGCGATGTTTTGGATTTGCTGTGAGTTTTCGTTGCATGTAGTGGCGGTGCTTGAGTGCTAATGCTGGCGAGGAGCCTTCCATGCAAGCAAGCTTGATGTCTTGCAAAGATTCGCGGACTGTTTTGACCGGAAAGTTAAGCATAGCATTTGGGCCTCTCATGGAAAATGCAGCTTGGTCATAAGCTAAAGCAGCTGCCTCTGCACTTTCAAATGTTCCAAGCCAAACACGCGCACCCCGCCGCGTTGAATCCCTTATCTCTGCTGCAAATTTCCCCCAAGGCCTTCTCCTAACGCCAATGTATGATTTTTCTTTACTCTGCTTCTTCTGCTCCCACTGCTTTTCTTTGCCTAATAATTCCGATTCTCGCTTTCTTTCACTTTCACTTTCAGTACTGTCGTAGGCCATAGGTAATGATATTGCTGCTTCTGCTTCATCATAAGGACTACTGGAATTGTAGTCCACCATGTCGAAGGAAAGGGAATCATGGACAAGATGATCAAAAAGATCATTGCCTGAGAAGGATTCCAAGAAAATATCTGAAGTTTCCTGCCAAATCTCCCAATTTGTTGGGTGCTGAAACAACGAGCAACTCATAATTAATGGGAAATTAATTAAGATGGGGTTAGCCACTTAGCTAGCCTTGGCTTTGGCTACTACTTTCTCAGTCTCCTATCTTGTTCGCCTTCTATCTCCTGCATGCTCTGCTCACTCTAATTTATAGCCTTCACTTAATTCAGTTTAAAAATTTTAAGCAGCTGTCTTGTTCACTGTTGAGCACCAAGTTTGTAAGAAGGGCCATTCCCATCGTAATGTCCCCATAATAAGAAACACCCCAAGAAACACACTATTAATTAATTAAATTAAACAATTATATATAGCAACTTATACCATTTTCATCCCTTTTTTTTTTTAATGTCCCCATAATAAGAAACACCCCAACAAACACACTAATAATTAATTAAATTAAACAACTATATATAGCAACTTATAACATTTTCATCCCTTTTTTTTTTTTAAAAAAAAAAAAGTTCAAATGAAAGGAATACAGGGTGTGATAAATAAGCAATGTGCACAAATTAATTAACCTGAACCAAAGTGATCCTATATATCATCACTTACTTTTCTTGAGATATTGTTTCCAATAAAATATTCTGAAAGATACTTTTAGATTTAATTAACTACTGAAAATAAATCTAATGTATTTTTCTTTTTTGTTTTGTTTTCACTAACTCGATCTCGATGAGGGAAGGGGTAAAAAAAAACATTGTCATTGTCACTACCAAGTAGCAATGAAGTCAGAAAGGGTTTCCGTACGGATAAGAATCGAGTTTAGGTAAGCCACATTATGAGTTTATTAAGAATCTGAAGTTAGATCTTAAGAGAGCAAGTTGAGAACACGACATGTGCAAGTGAAGAATAATTTATGTTGGCTTGTCCAATATCTTGTTGCTATCGTTTTTATTATATTGGGTTTTCTCATGACGTATTTTAGTTCTGATATTAGGTTGTCTAATTGCAATAACAAGGTAGCAACGTTCTGTCCTAAGTATCCAGAGAAGCAAAACACAAAAATGGCAGCGAACAGGCTGGGTTTTGGGCAGGTTGTACAACAATTATGTAACAAACAGACAAACAACTCTCAACTTGCAATTAGACATCAATTGCCCAGAGAAGCATACCTAAGACTTGAACAAGTCACTCAATTAACCAACCATTTTTAATAACAGGTGCCTATTTGCGACGTGACAATTTTATGGTCGCCTTGCGGAATGCAATTATATGCCATTCACCGTTTCTTCCTAAGGCCTCTCCCATTTCTTTGCATTACACTTTTATTTATTTGTTCATGGACTTTCGATTTTTGAACTTGTGTTCCGCCATAGGCCTTTGGTGTGAAGATAATCAACTCAAGCACTTTACAAGTGTTCTAGGAAGAAAAAACAAGAGTGTTCTGGTAAGAAAAAGCACTTTTCAAACGACACCCCCTTCTAGTTTAAACTAATAGTATAATTTCCATTCTCAAATTCTAAGACCTCTTTGATGAAGAAAATTAAAGATGGGTAAGTTTGTTTTCTCTCTATTACTACAATAAATCGTTAATCTTGTTTCAATTTCAATTCGCCAAAACAAATGTGAGTTAGCGACCCTTTCTTGCTTTAATTGGCGGTGTATCTTGAACCGTAGAGCTCACCTCCACATTACCAAATCAAATCAACAAAAAGTCAATGGGACTTTCTGGCTTCTGCGACTGGGTAATTTTTATCTAATAATGTCACTGTAAGAAAAAAAAAATAAAATTTGATGAGCACTGCTAAGATTAATCCAACGAAAAATTACAATGGAAAGTAAATTGGCAGATTCTATTTGACTTATTTTTACTATAGTTTCTTCAAAATGTTCTTGACGAAGAGAAATTTTCAAAATAGATGATGATATCTACTATAATATGTGAAACAACATAATAGGAACAAAGTATTAATTAAAGGTGATCGATTTGCTACGACTGAAAATATTTAAGAGAAAAAGACCAAAAGGATTAGAAATGGTCAAATTAGGAATGAATAGATTAAATAAAACTTGAAGTTGAGATCAATTCTTGGGTGAAGAGGATGCTGAATTTTTATATTATTCGAAAAAAAGCTAGCCTTAGTATTCCTAACCAATGTTCATATATAGGATCTTATTCCCATAAAAAAGTAAATAAAAATCATAGGATACTAATAACTGTTATCTAAATAAAACACCTGAGACAAAAATCCTGGAACCTTGTACTTATCGGTACAATGTATCATGCACATGCTCAAATTGGCATTTGTGGCAGCACATAGCAGCCAGGGGATCTAGTGAATTTGGACATGTGCCATTGTTGGTTGTATTATCAAACAAGAAATATTATTATTATATTTATTCACACCGTTATGCATACACATAGATGATGTAAACGACTCTGTGAGTATTGCAAATAGAAATCATTAAAAAATGAATGCGGACAAGAGCATTAAGTGATTAAAAATTTTGCCGATAAATATTTGGACCACTTGCTAAAAAATAAGGCCAGCTCTTGCGCATTTCCTCATGAATGCATGCATTGCAGGGTTGCAGATGCATGAATTCCAAAGAAAGGTAATTGCAGATACATGAATATGTTCTTCCTAAATGGGAACCCAGTGATTTAATATTCGACTTTTCTTTGTACTGATGATCTATTTTATTGTCACTTGCTGTTGTTGGTTAAGGACAAGAGATAGTTGGCCCATAACATGGTCCATTTTTTAAGGCATAGTGCTATAACGACTACTTCTCATCCTTCCAACTTCTAACTTTGTCTTCGTTACAACGAAATTTAGAGAAAAAAATAAAAAGATATAGAGAGGAAATAAGAAAAGAAAATAATGCAAAATTGCCAATTAAAGCAACTTAAGATAAGATAAATGAGCCTTCTAGAAAAATATTAAGTCGTCAAAACTCAAAAGTAATTGTTGTAGAAATTTGAATGATGGGATTTGACTATCCAATGTTGGACTTGACTTGGACCCAACCCAAGATTCCCAAATTAGCTTCACAGGTAAATTAGGAAATGTCGTATATATAAGCAATCGCCTAACCCCTTTTGGAATAATTATAATTAATTAATTAATGTGTGTTTCACCTAGCGTTATCATTTATCACCCTGCACGTGTGATGTGTTGTATTAGGTATTGCATAAGTTAATTAATTGCTGTTAATGAAATCTACGAATAAATTTATGTGGATGTGATCTAGCTAGTCCCATTAACCTTTTAGCCAAATATTTATTTTGTTATGATCAATATTAAATGACAACCTGCGAATCTAATCTTAATTAAATGGGCGTTTAACTGATATCTTAAGCTAACCCAAAATAAGGGCAAGTTCAAGTTTAGATTAAGTTACAAGCAAAAAAGTTGAGTAATGTTAATTAGTTTATCAGAGTTACTTTTTTCATTTGACATGTAATGTGCTATTGGTCCTGCATTAATTAATTGCAATGTCAAATATGGAAAGAAGGCCACCAAATGAATTTGTTTAAAGTTTGTTTCGATTTAGGTTATTTTGACCCATTAATAAATTGTCATAAAGTATATCAGAGATTATTAAATGAAAAATAAATAAAGATTAAACAAGGATTTATGGTACGTCGCAGGCTTGGTATTAGCATATGTTAAAATTGAGTTGGGAATGGATACATACCTGGTACTGGGAGTGGGAGTTATAATTATATACGTTGTAGTTGGTGTTTTCTTATACTTGTCTTTTGTATAGACATTAGATAATAGATACGAATACCGAAGCATGTGGTGAAATGTATCCGGACAGGGACACCCACAGTGGCTGCGACTGCGAGTGCCAAAGCCGCAGACTCTCTCATTCATCGTATTTATGTTAATGCGCACATTGCTATTTACCACTTGCTGTTTTTTAATTCCTAAGCTTTCATGTTACCATGCAAACACTTGTATAAACCCAGAATCCCATATCTAAATTGGGTGCTACGTACATTAAAAGGCTGTTACCAGATTTGAAAATTTTGACCCTTTTCTTTTCCAATCGTTGCAGAACAGAGGGGAAGGGAGTTGCAAAAGAGAAAAAGCAAAGGTACCAAAATCTCATATTCCAACCTCTCTTCATTATATTTGCCCTCTTCTGCTTCTTCCTCCTCTTATTCATCTTCTTTTTTTTATCTTGCCAGACAGTCTTTGTCAAAGCGAGTTCGTCAAGAGGATGACAAATTGTAATGTAAGTACTAAATAACATGCTACAAGATATCATTAATTTTTGTTGCCGTAATATTATATATATGCAATACTAGCTAGGGATGATAAATGGAGCATCTACTCTTGCTAAGCGATGAATATATGATTTTGATGGGCACATCTATTATGCGACACTGAACTATTTTATTTTATCCAAACTCCTTTAGCTGAGCTATATTACAATTGAAGTTTTATTTTTATCTTGAATTATTTCATAATCAGTTCTTACTTCTGAATAAATATGACACTGAATTAATTTGCATATTAAAATCTTATTATTCTTCAATCTCATTTTGACAGTATTTTTAAATTATCAAATGGAATGAACTTATCTAATTTTTCTGAATTCGTTCTAAATTAATTTCTAAATCAGTTTCTATCTCTTAATTATAGATATGGTTCTTAGAATTCCTTTATATTAACTCATTCATTTGTTAAAATATCTCATTGATTTTTCGGATGCTGATGAACATTATTTGTTTCTCAAACCAAAACCCTCAATTAACGTTGAAAATGGGTTCACTTAATCTACTTAATTATTATTTTGTCGTTGTCTTCGCTTTTTTAACTACATCAATTTATTTTAGGTAGCAAATGGACAAGTTATTTTAATTATAAATTTGTTAAAAAAGCAGAAAGAAAAATAAAAGGGAATGAAGGTAAAGGACAGAGAACTAGTAATGCCTCTAATTAACTTTAAAACTTTGCCTTGACACTTTGAAAAAATGGCAGTGTGAAGTAGTTTCTTTAGGTTTTTAGGTAGTCATTAAGAGAGAACTGAAATTACCGTATTGTCCTGCAGGTTTAAAATTAAAACCCCTACCATTGTATTGTACTGCATCTATGGGCTTTTTACTTTTTAGTCATTTTATACGTTAGAAACGGAGTTTCTTGTTCCCGTTTTTCTCTCTCTTCCGCCTCCCCTATCTCTAACCCTATCTTTCAACGACGAAGTGCCCTCTATAAGCGTTTTTCCTTTTTTCCCCTCTATGCTAACCCAATTTCTACGGATAATTATCTGTTTCAAAGTAACCAGATTCCAGTTTTTATCTGTCTGTCATTCACAGGAAAATATATCAAAGAAAGATGTGAAGGACAAACACATTGGTTATGATCAGAGGTATTTAGCATTGATTTTTTCTTTTGCAAAAAATTATTTGAATTATTTGATGAGATCGTTATTGATTGCTGATAAAGGGAGAAATTATCCAGTAGATTCAAATGAGTATCTGTAATGTATCACGGTATCTGCTAGGTGTCTATTTGTTGGGATTTGAATATTTTATATATAGAGATATAATTGATCTGATTTCAAAAGTATCTTTAAACTTAATTTATCTTATAGTTCTTTCATGGTACCGAAAAAGTGCAACAAATACATTAGTTAGTATGTTTAGCACTTGATCTTTTGAGAAATATGGTGTTTATTCTGGACATGGTATTTCCTGTAACTGTCATAGTTCGTTTTCTGAGTGATATTATTGCTAGAGGATAGAAGTGTAGCATTAATGGATTCAAATTAAGTCCTTTTTTGTTTTATATATAATTCTCCTTTAAATTTCTTAATTGGTTATTCAATTTATATAGGAAATTTCTTATACTGTTATTTTAAATAAGAAAGAAATTTATTTGTGCCTTTTTTTTCAAACGAATGTTTCCCATATAATTTTGCTTGAGCTTAATTGTTTGACATATATATGCCTTTGAATTTTAAATAATTTGATTATTGTGTATGGTTAATTGAGCAGTTGAGATGATAATTACACAGCTATAATGCATATAGGAATCCTACAATTTGAATGCTGATAAACATGATACCTTACAAGCTTCATGTCCTTGTCTAGTTGCCTTCCATTTTGATAATTTTATCATCATTTAGATATATATGATAATATTAGACATAGAAGAGTGCTTAATGCCAACAATAGATGCTTAGTTTTTCCTTGGAGAGCTAGTTTAAAAGATACAACAAATATGGTGCAAGGAAGTACAAGAGTAATGCTAGCTAGCTAGTTGATCCTTAAATTTTTTCTTGCTGCAAATATTTGAAGTAGAATAGCTCAGTGGTGATAAGAATCTTTCTTGAGCTTATGTTTCAGTTTTTGTTCTGTTTTTTTTTTCGGCCCAAAGATATCTTCCGAATCAGCTAAATGTAGTTTTATCATCTCTTTCATTCTTTTTGTTGTAATTGGACTCATGTACTAATAGTGTTGCTCTAGTTAAATTTATTACAGATAAAATTTTTGGTTCTGATATAATAAAACATGTTATATTTTTCTATCACAAAGTCTGATTATAAGAGTGGTAAAACTGAATTTTATGCCTTTGCTTTCAAATTTGATGTTCTTTTTTTGGTTAGTTAGGAGTTTTAATTGACTTACTGATTGAGCTTTCAAATTTAGAGTCATTAAGAGAGTTATTGGAAATTACCATATTATCCTGCAGTTTTATCGCCTCTCATTTCACTCTATTCAAAGGGTTTTTAGTAATTTCGGACCTCAGACATGGTTAATTTTTAATTACCCCTTTCCACGATGGGATAAAAGCCCGCTTCACCCTTTCTCTCTTGCCCCTTTTCCTTCTCGTAACCCTATCTTTCACCTTCGAGGCCTCCTCTCTCGTTGTCTATCTCTTTTCTCCCAATACTGATTACTGACGCAATTTTTGCGGATTTTACTGTTTCAGAGTTATTGAATTTCCAGTTTTTACTTGTCTGTCATGCAGAGGAAAATATTTCAAGCGAAGATGGTGTACGACACACACATTGGATATTGATGTCAGGTAGCTGTGAATTTCTTTTTCTCTCTAATCTTTTTTTTTTTTTTTTTTAAATAAATACTATTGGAATTGCTTCACGATGAGACGGTTTCATTGTTTTTGATTGCTTAGAAAGGCAGGGCATTGTCTTGAAGATTCAAATGGGTATCCGTATTAGCCGGGTCTATCTGTTTGCTGTATTTGGTCTTAGGTTTTTCTAAGACTCTCTTTAATGGAACCCGATTAAAATGCAATAAATACACTAGTTATTACTTTAAAAATCATCTCAGAATTGAAGTAGTAATTCATTACTTATCTATTAGTATATACCAGATATTAACTGTTCTCAGTTCTCACTGCATGATCACTTGAGAATTTGGATCTTTAATCCGGATGCACTATTATACCTGTAATTTTTCTTGTGCATTTTGAGCGTTAGTTTCGTTTTTGAAATCTTGCCCAGTTTCTCATTTCACTCTAATATTTTACATTTGCTAGGTATTCAAGTAATTTTCTTTACGCCTCCAATTTCACATTCATTTTTTCAAGTGGAAATTTATCTAATTAGTTTGCATACTTGTGTTTTGTTTTATTAGTGACATTACCACTCAATAACAGGACTCTTAATTTGATAGTTCTGCCTATCAGTTTAGATATTGCAAATGTTGGTAATAAACTTTTTCTTTCCCTAATGTTGATGATAATTATGCCATTTACTTATATTCATCTTTTGCGCTGTCTGATTATTGGGGTTGTGGAATTAATGTGATATCTTTGCCGTGTGCATATGGTCCTAGCTTTGATGGATTCAGTTTGTTATTCTATGATATTGGATGTGTTTAAGCCAAAGATCAACGATGAGCATTATATCTTCCCTACAATAATATATAAGGTATGCATATTGTTGAACGTCCTTTGATGGTAAATCATAATCTCTGTATTGTTATCTTGATGAATTTTTTTCCTGTTCCATCAATTGGCTTTTGAACATGTTGCCTTTGATGTTATTTCAGTGGTTATTGCATGTGTTTCTGGAATTAGAGCTAGAAATTAAGTGTAAGATATGAGATGTGTCACCAAACAAAGTTCCACATTGTAGGTAAGTTACTATATCTTGTCTTTATGTAATTATACAATTGAATGGTAATGTATTGAGGGAACTTTATAGAGCAGGAAAAGAATGTTTTATTGAGGTTTCATGGATCATATAATTAAGGTGCAAGTTTACATTTCCTGAATCAGTTTGTATGGAGGTAGGTGCAGTTGTTTCCGACACATACTGCAACATCAAATTGGAAAAGAAACTTAATTATAAGATGCATTGTGCCCTTGAATGAGTTTCAAAAGGCTCCAATTTCGCCTGCAAAAGCATCTTCCACGTATAATATTAATGTATGACAATGTTACTTCTTACAATCGCATTTTTTTGATCTATATATTATATGAGAAGTAAAGAGGAGAGTGATGTGTAAATCCTATGTACATTGTGTTTTCATGTATTTGTCTTTTATCAGTTCTTTGTGCTAAGTTGCAAAAGAAAAGCTCAAATGCAATTAATAAGTTATTAGTGCATGCATCCATTTGGTTTACTAATTTATTGTAAGTTAAGGGAGCATATCCCACATTTTGTAAATTGGAAACTTTCTAAAAAATTCTCTGGTAAAATAAAATTCTATACCAATTTGATAATTTATAGTGAGTGTAGAACATGATACAAATAATTGTTCATGTCTTTTTGTATCTCTTTTACTTTGTGCTAATTAAGGGCCAGATGCATTGCTATGCCAATAGGTGTTGGTACTTAAAAAGCATAGTGATGTTGGTTTTGTTTTATCATAATAGGCTCCAATTATATGTTCATTGAATTCAATAATGATGCTTTTTTAAATCTGTTCTTCATATATATATATATACTTGCTTAAGAAAAGAGTTGAGAGACTAGTTAACTTAGTTTACAATGTCCGTACAAACACTTCTTTTGTTCTCTGTGGACATCTGATACTTATTGTATTATCTTCGTTGATGTTTCTTTTTCCCTATACAGGCATGCTTATTTTGTTTTCTGACCCTTTGTCTGAGTGTTGGCTATCACTGGTAAATAATCTTATCAATTACTTGGTGTCCAACAGGTACAAGTTGGTTTTGTTTACTGATGGTTAACTTTGGTTTTGTGTACAGATTAATATCTGAGGGTAACTTTACAACTTCTCTTTTTTTGCTTTAGAATATTCATTTCATGATCACAGCCATATTGATGATGGTATTGTCCAGCAATGAAACAAACAATTGCAGCTCCTATAGTTTTGTTCTCTCCATTTCCCAGACAGCATAAATGGCCTAAAGAAAGGAAGTTGTTCATGCTGCTGTGATGCTGATATTTAAGTCACTCATTAGTCATTACCCATTTGGTCTAATGAGACTAAATACCTAGACTAGACTGTATTTAACTAGTTCTCTGTTACTATTTGCAAGGTACAATGTTGTCTTATTTCATTTCGAAAACTTATTATCTGTAAGTCACTTTTTTAGTTAAGCGCAGGCAGTTCATTAGCAATATGTAAAGATCAAATCCTATGTCTCTCGTTCTACTTTTCTTCCAGATTTTAACCTTGTTAAATATATCTTTTCTAGGTGATACGCGTAATTTCATGTGTAATTTGAAGCAACGCTTCAACACTCTCCCACCATTTCTAATAGAAAGGAAAACGAAAATATTATTGCACTTTATTTATAATTGATTCGATGAATGCATTAACAGTTCATACAATTTAACTAAATAAATAGTGCATTAAAAACAAATTGTACTTTCAAGTATAGATTATCATTATGTGGCAAGCCGAATGGAGGATAGCTATATTTCAGCACTATCGTCTTTATCTTTTCTCCCCTAAAGAAACACGTTCCTTTTGTCAAGGTAAGGTAAATGATGTAAAATTCTTGGGTGAAAGTGACACTTATCCAAGTCTATATTATTTGAAATGTGAAGCACCTCATAGATTAATTATCTCCGCAAGATGAAGATGGTCAATATCTTCGGGAAGAAAGCATTCAAAAGAAACTAACTCGATGACTATGAAATGAGACTAGAAACGGGTTAGCCTAATCAGTTGTTTCTATAATTCAATTCTAACATCCTACAACTACAATCTGATTATAATGCTTTAACAACTTATATATTCTATCATAAAGGTCTTATGCTTAAATTTCATTGAAACAGAATAAATGAATTATGGAAGGGGATAAACAACACTTCATTGTATAAACTCTAGTTCAAAAAATAAATCTTACTACCACGATCAATTGAACTTGTTACTAAGAGATTTATTACAAATCAAGAGAGTAACCGTCAATGTGTCTCAACAGATAAAAGCGGAGGGGTAAAGGACATTATTTTAGTAAAAGTAAATTTATTTGAAATGGGTCCTAGGGCTTGCATTTTGATCAGATAAGGCAAGAAGCTGCTCAAGATAGTCAACTCCCAAGTCCTCTAGCACCACCACACTTGTTGCCTCCGATCCCGGCTTGCTTTTGTTTTTGCGAGTCTTTGCTGCCAATTTTCGTTGAATGCAGTGTTTCTGCTTGAGAGCTAATGCAGGAGAAGAGCCTTTGTTGCAGCCATACTCCATATCCTGCAAAGATTGTCGAACCTTTTCCACCGGAAAATTAAGAACGGCAGTTGAGCCCCTCATGGAATAAGCAGCTTGGTCATAAGCCAAAGCAGCTGCCTCTGCAGTGTCAAAGGTTCCAAGCCAAACCCTGGCACCATGTCTTGTTGTATCTCTAATCTCTGCTGCAAATTTCCCCCAAGGCCTTTTCCTAACACCAATGTACGATCTGTCCTTGCTGTTAACACGCTGCAGTTGTACTAGTGCGGCTTCAGAGTCAGACCTCTCTGTTTGCTTTGCCTTATTGCTATTTTTCTGTAACTCTAAGGTTGGTGTCACTGCCTGGTGTGGTTGTGGATCTGTGGAGTAGTGCAGGTCCACCATATCAAAGGAAAGGGAATCATGGAGAAGATGATGACAATGAGTAGTGGTTGTGGTTGAACAAGATTCCAACAGAAAATCTGAAGAGCACTCGTGCCATATGTCCCAATCTGGGCGTAGAAAGAAAGAGGAATTCATACTCTTCTTTCTTTCTTCTTTCTGTAAATGACTTTCTTTATATTTTCGTCTCCTTCAGCTGTGTCTATTAATTATTTATAGGCCCAACCAACGCATATACCGGACATATTTTGTCTCGACTCTTTGATTTTACAGCCTTGCTGCACCACCAATTACTTCAAAATGTACATATACAATATTAATACAGCACAAAAAAATATAATTTTGAAATAAAAAAGAGTACCTTTTTTTTTCATTTCATAGTTTAGTCCTCTAAATAAACATATTATTGCAATCAATTTATTTTATTATTTTTTGGAAAAAGAAAAGAGACAAAGAAAGCATATAGTACAATCTTTTGCGGAAAAATCCATCGTTATTATATTATTCCAACAAACTCAATAATGACATATTTTTTGGGCTAAAAATAATGATATTCATACCAAAGACAAAGAGAACCAACATATTGTTTTTTTTTTTTTGTCAATGATAAAATATTTATATTACAACCCATTTTTTCATATCTTTTTTTCAAAAACTCTCAATGCGCAAATATTTAAGTGGTTAATAATAACACTAAAATAAACAAAACAAGTATACTAAGATTTATTTTTGGGTCTTAAAAATTTCTCCAAATCTTAAAGCTAGATAAATAACCACTTAAGATAAAATATTGTATTTTATTTTTGTTAATATGAAAACCAACAGATTTTATTTGGGTACAGGGTGGGGGCTTTAAAAATTTAACCTGGGATCAAAAGATAACTCCATAACGACAAATTTGGGAATATAATAATATGGATTCATTTAATATATGCCAACGATGCTAGATTCAATCAGCACCTTGATCCCACCACCACATGTGTGCATTACAAATAGAGAAAGGATCATTTTTAATTTGATATCTAATTTTGGGTTTTTCCAAAAATGTAGACTTAAATAATTTTGTGTTGAAATTTAAATAGTCTGACTGTAATTATATCTTGCCACAATTATCTATCTTGTATATTTTAACAATAGTTATCCCAGTAAACAAATTTGTGAGTTGGCGTGGACAGAGAGAGAGAAAGATTTAACTCTCAACAATCAAATATTATTACAAAGAGATATTAACTCCAAATTGACGAACAAGCTTGGAGTTTGATCAGATAATGGTGAGAAGTTGCTTCCCAAGTCCTCTAGCCCCACCAATAACCATTCTTGATCTCTTGCAGAGACTCCCGGACCCTTTGAACTGGAAAGTTGAGAGTAGAGTGTTGATGGAAAATGCAGCTTGATCATAAGCTAAAGCAGCTGCTTCTGCACTATCGAAGGTTCCAAGCAAAACCCTGGTGCTATTCCTGGTTGTATCTCTGATCTCTTGGCTTCACACACCATCCCCATTTGCTTTGCCTCTGTGTCATTAATTGTGAAACTGAACTAGTGTGATCGTCGACAAAGGTTCCAACAAAATATCTGAAGCCTCCTTCCAGCTTTCCCAATCTGGGTACTCAAAGAAAGAGGTATTCATATTCAAATTTGTTATTAATTAATTCGTTGAAAACATGGGTTGCCTATTTTCTTCTCTCTGCACAGGCTACCGCACCCTGACCCACCATCTCCATGTGTGTGCACAGATTCGTATTACAATATTAAAGTATAAAGAAATATTTAAAACTTTAGTTCTCGAATAGCTAACGAGTAATTAATAATAACGGTATTGGTTGCAGTGTTGCTGCAACACCTTGAACTTGAAGTATCATTATTCACTTCATTTATGCTATATTTATAATTTTCTTTACTTTTTTTGTTATTTTTTCTTAGGATATTTGTTAATTGATAATTTAGATAAAAGAATTGTCAATACAGATAGGCACAAGAAATAATGATATAAATGCTTGGACTTGAAAAGAACGTTGGCACATGGGATTTTCATGTGTCAACCTGGGACACCAATTGCCAACAGAGTGCATACGTAGCAATTAGCAAAGCACTAGCACTGAATGATGGATGATATAAGTTCCGGGAGGGGAGTTGAATTGAGAATCCAATTATTTATCGTCTTCTTATGCAAAGCAATTAAAACAATTAGAATTATGTTATGTACACAAACAGAGCTCTGTTATATACACATCCACAAATTTTTATTAATTTATTCACATAAAAAAAAATCTTTATTAATTGATCAAATTTTTTTTTTCTATCTTTCANCTGATAATAAGTCCTTAATTATTGTGTGGATGCCTCCGTATTTTTGACCAAAATGAGGAGTGGATTAGTATTTTTTTTCTTTTTTTAACCCAAGAGCTAGGGTTTAACCTCAATTTTTGGATAAAGTCAAATTTATTAAATTTATAGGTATAGTTTTGTATATTGAGCACTTTGAAATATTTATTTTGTTAATGAGAAGCCTTGAATACAAGACTATCTTTTAACGATGAAAACTTTGTGACCAACATAATCTACAATTCAGTTGACACCAGTATACTAATATTAGTGGAGCCACCAGAAAAAAAAAAAAAAAATTATGAATTGATTAGTTAGAATTATTTAAAATGTCTTAATTAATTTATGTAAAGTTTGAATGAAGGCCTCCTTCTCTGGATGTATTTAATTAATGAATGTCAGTATCCCACTAGCTATTGTTAGGTAATTTATAAGCCATGTTTCACGCATTCTAGGTTCTATAGCGTAAAGGACGCAGGTACATGAATCTATTCCCCTTTCTTTCTAAATCTGACCCAAATGATTCAGCGCTCTTCTTTCCGTGGAAACATTTTTATTGTCCATTTGTCCCCTATTTTTGGTTAAACAAAAAACACACTTGGTCCATTTCCATCCTATAGTTTTCAAGTCAGAGGCAGACCAAATAGATTTATAGATGCCAATGTTGAATATACTATGGTCATATTAAATTTAAAAGAATGGGGTAGGGTAACAAACTATAATGTAGTTTATTTAACATTACTTATGTCAATAATAGCTAAATATAAATATTTTATATTATAAAAATTTTGCGTCCAAAGTTACTCGTAGTTACAAAGTACAATGAGAAATTGCCTTGAAAAGACCAAGACCAAAGGAAACCTAGGAGAAATCGACGACAAATGTAATTAACAACCAGAAATGGATGATGGGATTGGCAAGCTAACTTTCGCCGCAATTTCTCCAATTAGAAATTTAGAATCTAAAGAAAGAGGCACGTGAGCCCGTAGGTAACTCCAGTCCTATCTATAGAACATGTGTGCACAGTGCACTGCACCATCGCTTGACTGTCAACTCCCGCACGTGATATACTTAACTTTAGTTCCCCTTAAAATTTCACGTTCTTTTTTTAATTTTCTCCTATATATAAATAATTTTTTTAAAATAGATGAAGTAATAAATAAAATATATTTTAAATTATAAAAAAAATTGGTCGCTATTTTTCCTTTTAATTCCCCCTATTCCTAATTCTACTTTATTCTCTTTTCACTTTTTGTTTTTTTCATACATGTTACTGGTTTAGGGGTGTCTCATCTCCTCTAACTCTCTCTTAATTTGTTAAAATCCTCATTGATGATCCATTTTAAACCCCAAAACTTATTTATGCACATTCTCACATTAATTTGATTGCTTTGCTGCATCACAATGCATGACATTAGTTAACAAGAATTTATCCTTAAATCTTGTCACCACACCATTTTGTGGCAAGGCATAATAACGAAATTAGATGGCATCACTTGAATTTTACTCAATGAAGGTCTTGTGCGTTGCTCATTACAGCTTTTACTTCAACCACAATAACGAGGCAGTATCACTTAACTGTAGTGATGCATTCATTTTCTGTTCCCTAGTCATGTTGGCCAATATCAAATACAAAAATATATCATATAGAGAATAAAATATATTTTTT
>QAOA01002080.1:210446-347929 GCA_003255065.1 Cercis canadensis | reverse complement strand
CGGGGGGGGGGGGGGGGGGGGGGGCCAGAAACCCGCTTTTAAATGGGCCAACAAAACCTTAACCCAACCCAACCCTTTTGCATGGCGGGGCGGGCCAACCCAACGGGCCCAACCCATTTTGACACCTCTAACCAAAATAACACAAAAAATAAATAAATGATTAAAGTGACATTTAAAAAATAATTCAAAGACAAAAAATATATTTAACTCTTATATATATCATGGGTGTATTTCAAAAGCCATTTCCTTTATTGTGAAAAATTCTTCTAAAAAAATTGAATACATAGACATTTTGTTGTTGTTACAAGAGAAGGAAATGAATGAATTAAAGAAAGAGAGAAAAGAAGAAATATATGAATAGGATCGAAGATGAGAAATATTAGCATTCTCAGATGTGGTGAAGCTCAAAAGTTGCTCTAAATTAATATTGAGTTCCCAAGTCCTGGCTCTAAGAGCAAGGCATTTTGAGTATCTTGTGAGTTAATTGCTACAATTCCTTTTGCTGATCTTGTTAGTGTTAATATTGTTGGATCTAGTTCTCAAGGTGTACCTCTTCTTGAGTTCCAACACAGGTGAGGAAGAGGAAGAGGAAGCATTTCCCCAAGGCTTACAACCAAATTCAACAAGAGACTCCCTCACCACATGCTGTGGATAGTTAAGTGAGGCCAGCGATCCCCGCATCAAGAAAGCTGCTTGATCATAAGCTAAAGCAGCTGCTTGAGCAGTCTCAAATGTTCCAATCCACACTCGAGCACCTTTTCTTGTGGAATCCCTTATCTCCGCCGCAAATTTTCCCCATGTCCGTCTCCTCACTCCTTTGTACGCCCTCTTTCCTCTATCATTCTTCTTAGCCAGAGGTGGTAATGTTGCTACTGTTGCTGCTGCTGCTTGCACCTCTTCTCCCATTGAGGATGAAGAATTTGATTCCTTCTTTACAACATTGTCTTGTGACAAGTCATTCAAGTGGAAGGGGAGGATGTCGTTATTGTTGAGTAAAAATATCTCTTCCCACGACAAAGATTCCCATGAAGCGCAGGAATTTGAAGGGGAGCACTCAGGATTTTGGCATTCCAACAAAGAATAATCAAAATCCATCCTGGATTTCTTTCTCGCCTCTCAATTCTTTGCACTAGCACTTTTTTTTTTGGGGTTTTTCCTGTGGAATTTTACTTCTTATGGGTCGTGAATGAAGATTTGAGTGCATGCTCTCCTATATTTATATACCATATAGNCCATGAAGCGCAGGAATTTGAAGGGGAGCACTCAGGATTTTGGCATTCCAACAAAGAATAATCAAAATCCATCCTGGATTTCTTTCTCGCCTCTCAATTCTTTGCACTTGCACTTTTTTTTTTTTGGTTTTTCCCGTGGAATTTTCTTCTTATGGGTTGTGAATGAAGATTTGAGTGCATGCTCTCCTATATTTATAAACCACATAGTAAAGATTCAAAAGAACATTATTAAGGGCACGTACATGGGATTTGAGACCAAAAGGCAAAAGGTTTAGATTTTAGAAATCGTTCAAACTAGGAATGAATAAAATAATGAAAGGTTGAAAGTTAAGATATACAGTACAGGGGGGGGGATGTCTTGCACTTCAATTTTCATCATTTAAATTCTCCTACAAAAGGATAGTTCTAAGTCCTGCATTTTTAAGGTACCCTATAAATTACGCACGTGGGTCAAATAATGCTTTCAAAGTTTGGGTCAATTTGTAACGATGAGATAGTGTTTGGGTCAATTTGTATACAATTTACAAAATTGATCTGAGATTTTTCGAAGATTAAGGTTTCATATTTAAATATTTGTTCTAATATTTTTAATACAAAAAGGTCTAACTTAGTTTATCTAACAAAAAAATTACACCTTATTTTAACCAAATTACTTTTCTGCTCACATTAAAGACAAACCATTTATGCTAATTAAGATTAGGAGAATCAACTATAATTAATACTAACAACTTAGTTTAAAATGTCCCAGATATTTTTGCCACAATTTGACTTTGATCTAATTCATTTTGGAATTAATATATTTAAGACGCTTCGTCCTCATGGTTTGGTTTGATTCTTTTCCTTAGTCATCCCACGCTGTTGGTTGGTTTATGCCCTACAGACTACAGTCACTATTAGATAGATAGATGCCCTTCAAATTATAATTAAGTAATTATATTTGAGAAACTAATTATATTCGGGTGGCCTGTCATATGTCTGAATTTTTTTTTTTTCTCATACGACTATTTTTGAATCAAACTTTCACCACAATTTCTATGCAAATTAATATTTTTTTTTTTCCTTTTTCTCTGCATATTGTTGTGTCATCATGCCAATAATTAACATTGGGTCCACATATAAGCTATACTTTTTTTTTATGAAAAAAAGAAAAGAAAAAAGTNTATGAAAAAAATAAAAGAAAAAAGTATCTATACGATGCTCCCCGATTAACAATAATGAAGAAAGAGCAAACAATTAAAAAGTTTGTGATTGAACATTTTAATAATCGATTATAAATGCATATACCACTTGCTTAGTATTAGACTTACGTATTTTTAATATATTTTATTCTTCGTTAGATCAATCGTGCTTTTTAATTTATTTATACTTTAATCAATTTAAAGAAGCAGGCACATGAATCTATTATTCCTATAGAGTGAGTCAAGGGATAACAGATATATGCCATTGTTGAACATACTTTTTCATTGGAGGGCTGAAGGAAAAAAGAGAAGTAGTTTGGGGAGTAATTTAATGGAATTTTAATTGGCATCAAAGCTTCGAAAAAATAATGAAGTTGGTCCAGCAAATTAATCCAGCAAAAAGCTATAGTATTATAATCAAGCTAAAACCGATTAATATTATTGGATACTTTGCTTCTTGATGAACAATTAAAAAGAAATTAAGAAAACAATTTTTGATGATTTATTTGGATCGGCTAGAAATGTTAATGATATTATATTATTCAAAGATTAAACTTTATTTTTTGGTGCAATAAAGGCCGAAGCAAGGAAACTAGACAGAAACATTACATCATGAAGAGAAGCACATCCCATTAATCTTTCTTACAACTTTATAACATGGAATAATGCAAATTATTATTGAAAAGAGAAGCACATTTCCTGTTTGATACATAGTCCTTAGAAATATTTGCGGTTTTGCACATGTTTAAATTTGAGTTAGATAACGGTACCTGGATTTAATAGTAGTACCCAATGTTTCATTGGGAACCCGAAACCACAGGCTCCGAATTGGTTCCTTTGCACACTTGGCGCACCACTAAAAGAATAGGTCTAGCGCCGAAATGACTTTGAATTTGTGAAAAGTTAAAATGCTTAGAGTTTTTCTTATAAGCATTTGTGAGAGAATAAAGGATGCCATGTTTGGTTTTGAGCGTGGCCCTATTTTTGTTTGGGCCATGGTAGCGCATAGCCTGGCCCAATTAGGCCTTTCTTCCGATTTGATCATATTATGATGTTGGCCCAATTAGGCCTTTCTTCCGATTTGACCATATTATGATGTTGGCCCAAAAAGGAAAAACATAGTCCAAGTTTTTTTGATGAATGATCTGATTAATTAGTACAAAAAAAGAACGAAAGAAAGCCTATGAGTCTATGAAACTATCTTCGCTATTGATCGGGTCCATAATTAGCAAATTAGTTAACTTGTTTACATTCTAAAGATGTCCTATTCTACCTATTAAGACCATGAGGCAACATCAAAATTCAACTAGTCTCTCAATTCCTTTTTTTCTTATTTAAGTCAATTCATACCGTAATTTGTGAAATTACTATACCATAAAGTTTGTGAAAACATCTCTTGTAGAGTACCGTCTATCAACTTCAATGCAGCCCTCTCAAATAGTAGTGGGCTGACGTACTAAAAAAAGCGAGAAATGAAAACGAAATAAAGGAACTAGTATTATTTGCATATTTCTAAATTGGAACTTAAACTGAATATACAATACACTTATTTAATTTTTTTTTTTATATGGATAAGATTTCCTACACATTTCTCATATCAAAATTGTTAAACCCAGCTCACTATATATATATATATTTTCAATAAATCCATTTGTTCCGNATATATATATATATATATATATTTTCAATAAATCCGTTTGTTCCGATATAAATAATTTTTACTACTTAGGCCAAAAATTATCCGTGAAAACCATAGAAGTGGTTCACTTTCTATGTTTCTGTGCCAAAACATTGAAAGTGAACCATTTTATTTAGTGTTATACAAGCGAGAGTTGAACTCCAAGTCCAATAATTTCACTCTCTCTTGATGGTATGAATAGTATGATCATAATCGAGAAGGTCCTCTAACAATTTATCGTCCAAGCAGACAAATTCAAAAACCACTTTACCAGGGTGGGTGTTAGGTGTTGAAGACGATGAGGATGAAGAGGAAGAGGAGTGAGAATGAGAATCCACATTGCGTGAAGGATATTCATGTGGAAAGTTGAGTATGGCTGAAGCACCTCTCATCTCAAAGGCAGCTCGATCATAAGCTCGTGCTGCCTCCTCCGCTGTCTTAAATGTCCCAAGCCACACGCGAGCTCCATGCCGCGCTGAGTCTCGAATCTCTGCCGCAAATTTCCCCCATGGCCGCCGTCGCACTCCTCTGTATTTGCTTTCTTTTGCCTCCACTTCCTTCAACTTTTCCTTTGAGTCTTCTTCCATGGTGGCTTTTTGCAACAATTCTAGCTTGACTCTCACATTTATATTGGGCAGACCACGCACCTGATTGGACAGGATTGGAATTTTTTCCTACATTCATTGAATGAGAAATTTATCAACGTCCTCTTTAGTTCCGTGATGGGGATTGATTTCAGAATTCAACGTATGTAGATGACACAGTGATGATGGCTGACAGGTTATTTTTGTTTGCATTGTTCATAAATAATGTCATCATATAGCTATTGGCAATTTACCATATCTAAAATTTGGTAAATAAAAGAGAAATGATGAGTAGAGGTAAACATATTTAAATGAATTCAATGTTAGTACAATTAAATTCATTTTTACCAGTGCCAAAAAACACAAAACAGCCACATGGCCTCTCCCAACCAGTTGTAAATCAAATTAATCCAATGATCAGTTTCACGAAGAGGTCTTCCGGAGGAAATACAATGATTAAATATACAAAGTTAAAAGATGGATTGAGACAATGAATATTTTAATTTCATTGCAGCACGTGGCTATAATTATTCTAAGGCGAAACATTGAATTTTCATAGATGATGGTTTTAGGTTGAAACTGAGGTCGTACTGCTTATTAATACATACTTGATCTGGAATATTCGTTATCAGCCGATGGTGACTTGTGGGCAAATACTAAAAATAGTATCTACAAGCCTTTGGGTTACAAAAAGTTCCATAGAGGATTGGGATAAGGAATATGAGCAAGATAAATCATCACTGACCTTGAAAACAAATAATCAATCCAGCATTATGCAAACACTTGTCAACATGTAATACAGCGGGATTCATCAGCAAAAAAGTAATCAGAACAAGAATAGAGTGGGGCCGTGGGGGTTCTCAACCACGCTGGCAAGAGAAAGATTGTCAACAAAGTTCAAGGCTGCTGTAATGATCACTATTATTCCCAAAAACACAAGAAAAATTTTAAATACATGTATTAAAAATGAGGCCAGTTATTCTTAATTGGCCCTACAGATGCACAGAGTCCTAGTTTCAAATCTTTCTGTTAAAATAGTGGAGATTTCTTCAGAGAGAAAGATGGATAGAAGAATAAAGCAAGGTGGTCTCGAGCAATATTTCTGTTAGATTATGAGATTTTTTCTAAGTAATCTAAACTAAGAAAATATCTTGTTTTGTTTATGCATAAAATCTGTTATGCTATCTTGTTAGTTGTAGATGTATCGTAATGCTTGTTTGTGGGAAAAATCTGTCAGGTTTGGTATGGACCAAAACCTGCTCTTACTGTAGCTTGAACCAATTATATACTATTGGTATTTTGTATATATAACAGCAAGTGAATGAAACTCATTTAAAACCTTTCAGCCATAGTAAAAGACTTCNTAGTTTCAAATCTTTCTGTTAAAATAGTGGAGATTTCTTCAGAGAGAAAGATGGATAGAAGAATAAAGCAAGGTGGTCTCGAGTAATATTTCTGTTAGATTATGAGATTTTTTCTAAGTACTCTAAACTAAGAAAATATCTTATTTTGTTTATGCATAAAATCTGCTATGCTATCTTGTTAGTTGTAGATGTATGGTAATGCTTGTTTGTGGGAAAAATCTGTCAGGTTTGGTATGGACAAAAACCTGCTCTTACTGTAGCTTGAACCAATTATATACTGTTGGTATTTTGTATATATAACAGCAAGTGAATGAAACTCATTTAGAACCTTTCAGCCATAGTAAAAGACTTCTGTTACTTTGTTTTTCTGCTATTTTTCTGCTATTCCTTCTCTGATTGTGTAACAATTTCTGTAAAAAAGGGTTGATTTGGGTTGATCCCTGTGTTCTTCATAGAGAAATGTTTTGTTTCACAGAGTAGTGACAGCAGAAAGAGAGGGCGGAGAGAGGTGGGTGCAGGGCAGACACAATCCATCAATCTAACTACATGAACTATTGCTTATTTGTCCTGCTTTCATTAGCCACCAGACTAACAAAGTAAACGAGTATATCATTTCTAAGAATAAAGGAAAAGAAACGTTTGCAATGGAATTTGCATGGGCTGCACTACATATTAACAATTTTGGCACAGAAAGGCATCAATACTTGAACTCAGGCTCCAATCCTGTCATTATGCTGCTACAAAAGTCAAGAATCTTCTTAAGAAAAGACTAGCTTTCCTAACGTTACCGGTGGGAACCAAGCTGCTCACACTGTCATTATCCCCAGCCCTTGCGAAAACCTATTTTCATTGCAAAATCTAAGACCAGAAGACCTGATATATCCAAAGGTTAGATTCCATACAAGAAAATTGATTACTATAATTTCCTTTTCTTGTCCAAATAAAAGTGATTCCTCTGATAGTTCAAAATTGCCCAAAGGAAATGCCAGAATCCAATTTCTGGCCAAAGAACAAAGGGTGAATATAAGTAACAACATGTGCTCTGCCACAAAAGAAAATTGCTCAAGCGAGTCTCTCCAGAAGTACGAATCAAGATACCAGGACTGGGTACAACTGCCATATACATATGCTTCTCAATATCTGCTAGCTTTATTAAACGCTGTGAGTCATCTGTTTGATTGCCTCCAAGTCCAATAAGACCGTATCCCGCCCCACTTGCATCTAATACAGCAATCTCATCCCATTTTTCTTCACAAGATTCTTGTACAGCATGCACAATCTCATTGGTAGAAGTGTATGCGACACAGATTGACAATACTGCTCTGGAGTTATTGGCAGTGGCTTCCATGGCGTTCTCTGCTGCCAATCTAACAGACTCATTCAACATCTTTAAGTCCCCCACAAAGTAAACCCTAACCCCATAACGGTTTATAATACTCTCCTCCTTAATTAAACCTTCAACTTTTTCCTGCATTAGATCCATCACAGACTGAACTTCTTCTGGACGTCGTTTGAAATTATCAATGCTGAAGGCATATATTGTCACATATCTCACACCTAGCTCATAGCAGTACTTGAGCATGGACATGAGAGCTAAAAACCCATCCTTATGCCCAGCCCCTTCAATCAAATTCCACTTTTTAGAATATCTACGATTCCCATCCATGATAAAGGCGATGTGGCTTGGAATGGGACCAACAGAAATAACACGAAACACAAACTTTTTGAGAAACATAACCAGTTTCTCAAACACTCCACCATCTGCTCCAAAGCTACCGTATCTTTCCATCTTAGAACTCAACATGACAAAGTGTTCTGTCAATAGAAAGTCAAAACCTGAGCTAAAAATTGTTCAATTAACTTAAAAAAAACAAATCTGTTATGGGCCCCATAATTAAAATTTTCATGCAGCACACACCGGATCCTGAAAAACTAGTGCGACATGTTCTGCTATTTAAGTACCTCAATTCAAAGTTTGCAGCAAGTTTGACAAAAAGTTTACCTCTATATATTCAATGAGAAATAGAAAAGCAGAGTGGTCAGATAGCATTAAGGTGAAAGCAACATAAAGAAATGTAATATTAAATAGACACGTAGAACTGCACAGAACTAAACTAATCGTCTACACTAGTATTTGGAACAGGCAGAATCTGACCAATGCAAATTTTATCTTCTAATTTCATAGTGTCTTTTTCGCTGGGTGGTTCATGAATAAACAAGAAGGACTCAACTCTTGACCGTTCAAAGGCGAAAAAGACAAAAATAAAAAAATAAAATAAAATACATCAATCAACTAATCTCACAACATCAATTTCATAGCAGTTCGCCAAACATGTAATCGCACATTAGAGACATGTCCAAACAGATCAAACATTGGAAATCACCCATACATTTGAAGGTTACAAACCTGATTTGTGAACTAAATTGAGATTCCTTTTTCTTCTCCTATTTTACCTTTTTTGATTCATTTTCCTGTTTGTCGTAAAATCAGAAACATCTCAATCTCGAACAAAACCTCCAGAAACTGCAAAGAGATTGTAATGGCGAGAACGATACCGATCAAGGAGCCACTCTCAGGTGGTAGTAATATAGATAAAACGTGATTTTGGCTCCCTACCTATGCTATGCTACATTCACAGATCACGTACGATTCGAACCCTACGGTTCGTTAGGTTTCCCGATCGTACTTGTGTGTGACACTGCGACTCTCTCGAACTTAGAATCTAGTTAGTTCAAGATGGGCCGGCCTTTTTATTTTTTAAGCAAGGATATTGGATATACAATTTTAAACAGGTTGATTCAAATTATCATAAGATTATATCTTAAATTAAGATGTACATTTAGTTTAAGAATATTAATATCTTAAAATAAGTTTATCGTAAACAAAATTACGAAATTTTTATTGTTTGTGTAAATATTATATTTTCCACTGCAAATGTCCTAATTAGTTACTCATTATCATAATCAAAATATATAAGTATATGCTGGGTGGGCAATGGGGTGGAAGAGACACTAGAAGTCAATTTGAATGAGTCGGAAAACGTTAACAACAAGGGCTTTAGCTAATAATTGCCTAGAAAGTAGAAAGGCAATACATTATTATAACCTGAAAATTTGATAAGGCAAAGTGATTAAATTTAGGTAAATGTAATTAATATCCTTAAACTTATGCCTTGAAATATTGAAGCACTGAATCTGTGTCACCCTTGTTGACGTAGTAGTGTGCCAGGAAATCCTTAGATTTGATGGACTTAAAAAGTGGAGGATGGAATTGATGAGTGAGAGCTTTTGCTGGCTCTATGATAGTGTCTTCCAAGGGAGCTAGGAAAAAGGCAGCTGTAAGTCGGGCATTACTAGAATTTGTGACCACTCTGTGTTGAGCACTTTTGAGCCTACCATTACTAATGATTTGAAGCTCGTAGCCCAGATTTACCACAAACGCATTAGGAAGAGGGTCAACGCCAATCCAATTCCCATCCTTGAAGACTTGAAGCCCATAAACACCATCTTGTAGTAAAATGGTAATAATATTAGGATCAGCATGCTTGGGTAATCCCAGAGTCAAACTTGGTTGTGGGCAAGGCGGGTAATAACTAGCTGATAGCAGCATAGCTTCGGTAAGCTCATTATCAAAATATCCAGATTGCAGTCCAAGCCCTTCCCCAATCAACCCCAAAATCCTTGAAGCCAACTTCTTAACTTCAATTGAACAATTCCCGACACACTCTCTGAAACACAAAGCATCATTATATTTATATATATCGTTAGTCAGGATTACAAAAGCGATTTGATTTGATTTGATTTGGTTTATGTTGGCATGAGATGAGATTATTTACCGGTAATTAGTTGGTTTCTCAGGCCAGAATTGCTGCCAGTGCTCTAAAGGACGACATGGGTGTCTCAAAGCGTCACGCCATAGATGAGGCTTCTGATTAGGATAGTTCATGTTGCTAGTAAAAAGCTTGCACTTCTTGCTAGGGTCCTCGGAATACAAGTTTTGCTTGTACTCATCCGACATCTCAAAGACCTCCTTCAGAACACTCCTTGTTTCCTTCATTAAGTTTTCCGAAACCCCATGATTGATCACCTGCTTATGCTTCAATTACTTCATCAACAGACTTACATATATTCATTCTAACAGGACAGGTATAAAATAAAATGTTAATTTGATCAAAATAGCATCAAGTATGAACCTGAAAGAATCCGAAGTCTTGAGCGGCATTGAGAATTTGGTGAATAGTGTGGGTTGGATCAGCTTCACTGAGGTCAATCACAGGGATGTTTTTGCTTGGAGGGATTTCAAGGTCCCCTGGTCTTATTTCTGGAGGGAATATGTAGTCCTGGGGCAAACCCCGCTCCTTGAACCAGCTGGAAACAAGTTTCTCCATCTCTTTTATTTTACTTATGCTTCACTTCAAACTACAAATTCAGTGGGTATGTATTAATAGCAACCAACAAAATGATGTTAACTTTCTCGTTACTAGTTACCAATTCGCCTGCACCAAAATTATAAATAATAAAATTAGTCAAACGTTAGTTTGTAAGTTATGTTTGGCCATATTCCTCTAAATTCATCCGAAGAAATAATATTATAATGCGTAATCCAGAAGCAGGTTGAGGTGGACAATGATGGGAAACAAACTAACAGAAGCATTAGGCAAGACACTAGAGGACAGTTAAAATGAGTAATAATTAAGTCATTGATAATTGACAGGGTACGGCAATTGAGAAATTGGTGCTTGAAAAATGAAAAAAGGTACATAATTTTTGCGTTGGGCTGACTCAATTGCAATTCGCGCTATTTCTAGTTGGCCCTCTCTTACTGCTTCGTTTCTACCAATTTCTCTCCTTCACTTAATTTTTTCAATTACTTTATCAACTATATTTAGTTGCTTTGTATCAAATTCCAAAACTTAACCCTTTTTATGTATCAAAAAAAATTTATTTACATCTAATACTTAACTCTTTAACATTGTTTTCCAACACTTCTTTTATATTTCACGCTTATGTATTTAACACTAAGCTAACTATTTTAAAATATTTTGAATAACTTAATTTTTTAAAATTTTTATAACGATATCAAAATCATGAGTTAGTTCTGCCAAAACCTAGAGTTACCCGTAGTTTTGGTGAAAATAGTTTAGCATAAAAAATTAGTTCAATGACTTGAATATTATATTTTAACAACAAAATTATATATCTATCACACTTTTTAATATAATTACCTAAATATTATAGTTTTTTTTTAAAAATAAATAAATAAATAATTTTAGACATGTGGAGACCACAAGTAACAATTTGATGTGTCTACATGAGACACGCCAATAATACATTGGCGTGTTTCTTCTTTTCATTTTTTTCATTAATTTTTTTTATATTCTTATAGGCAACTAAAGAAATAACACATCGTGAGGCTACCGACGTGTCCGACGTAAACATGTCACGTGGTCACTGGTGCGTCTGATAGTCCCCACATATCTGTTATATTTTTTTTTTGTTTTAAATTTTTTTAAAAATATAATATTAAAATAAATAAATTAAAAAAATATAATAAATATATAAAATTATTTGTAAAATGTTATATACCAGGTCAAATAGCCTAAAAAACCTCCCCATCTCAACTTAGGCACGGAGGCCATGGATAAGAAGCTTGTCACAAACAAACCCGGGATAGACCGCTGTCCCCTCTGCGCAGTTCTAGGCTTCTAGCTGACTGATTTTTATTTTTTTATTTTTTTGGGGCAGGGGGGTGGTGGTGACTGAAAGAAACTCTCAACCACATTTTGAAAGACTGATATGTGTTTGGATTCTTTCATATTCAGATTTTCTCTTTGTTTTGATGGAAGTAATTTCTACAGAAAATATCTTGTCGTAATAATTTTTAGTTTTTAGCTTAAAATATTTTTTACGAAAATCATTCTCATCAAAACAAATGGAACCTCATGAAAACTAATAACATGCGATGTTTTAAGTCAGTCTTAACAAATTATTTGGTGTGATCTAGCAAATCTTGACAATCCATAAGTCATATATATCTTCGAATTATGAGTCAATTGCCTAAATCAAATTAGATTTTCAAAAATAATAATGTTAGAAAATTCAAGATTTTCACAAATGAGAATCCACATAAATACTAGCAAATTATTATCGATCAATTATAAAGAGGTGAATATGGTTTAATAAGAAAGAATTTAAATAATTTACAAAAAAAAAATTAGTTAAGCTTGAGGGCATTGAGATTAAATTTATATTTAAAGATCATGATCTAGTTAAATGTTGGTTAGAAGAACAAGGAAGGTGTGTTTATTGTTTTCTTCTTAAATAATGTCATTACACACATATAAATAACACAATTTAAATTTAATTAAATGTACTTAAAATTTAGGTAGATTTATTTATAAAATTTTTGTTATGACTTAAATTTAAACATAGAATTCATAAATTCTAAGATAATTTGATTACTTGAACATATAATATTTCTCTTTTAATCTTTGTATACAAGTAAAGTACGATGTAACGGTTATTATTGCACTGTACATACGGGCCTTTTGGGTACATCTGTCCTACTGATTTTGTCGGCTAGTGGCTGTTTGCTTATGTTAATGCACATGCTGGTGGCTCCTTCTTTGGAGAACCTTTTCCCGATATAATACACCGACTTCATATTAACACAAAAAAAAACTGTGTTTGGTCACTCTTGGAAACTTCTGAGTACTATATCCTTGAATTTTTATGAATGACATTAATCTAATAATCCAAAATGACATTGATAACTGTAATAACAAGAAGGAAAATTTAATAAATAGACAGAGTTGGGTCGAATAACTTTAGGTGATGAACAACTTCAACAGCACTTGTCTTAGTAAGCATAACATTAGTAGCTAGGTAGGCGACACGAAATGCGCTATTCATCTTGTTCTCTTGCGCCATCACTTGCATTTAGACTAATAAATTCTTGTATAGCTTTATCATCGGCAGCAGAGGCCACGTACTTGTCACGAAAGTCTTTGAATTTCAAGGCTCGATAAAGGGGGGGCTTTTTTTCATGAATCAGAGCTTTTGCAGGTTGTATAACACTATTATCCGAAGGATAAATAAAAAACGAAGCAGTGGTCCTTGCAGTGTTTGAGTTTGTCACAACCCTATGTTCAGCACCTTTGAGCCTCCCATTGCTGATGATCTGCAACTCATCATAACAAACCATACGGATATCATTTAATGGAAGTGAGAAGCAAATAAGATTGAATTAAATGTTGCTGTGCATCCACATTTATTGCTTGCTGTTTGATTAATTTCGTCTTACTTCCAATTTATGTGATTCACACTTTGTGCTTTGACTATCTACCCAACTGCTTAAATATCGTACAGCTATTTAACAGCTAGGTTGTACACAAAAATATAATTGCAAATTAAAAAGTGGGTTAAAAGAAGGTATACCTGTAACAAGTAGCCAACATTGACAACAAATGCATGAGGAATAGGTTTAACACCAATCCATTCCCCATCTTTAAATACTTGAAGGCCTTCTACATCACCTTGAAGAAGAATGGTAATCACACTAGGGTCTTTGTGTTTAGATAGTCCTAATGTTAAACTTGGGTCAGGGCATGGTGGATAGTGATTCACCAACAGCATTGGTTCTTCACTAAGCTCACCACTCAGATAATCTGGACAAAGTCCCAATCCTTCAGAAATCAGCCCCAAAATTTTGTATCCTAACTTGCTCACTTGGCCAACATAAGATGCAACAACATCTCTGAAGAGATCAAACAGAGAGTTAGATATAAAAATAAAAATTGAAAAAGAGGGAATTGAAGAGGTTGTTTACTGATATGTAGGTGGTTGTTGAGGCCAAAATTGCATGTAGTGCTGTAAAGGGTGACAGGGGTGTTGTAATGCATCTCTCCAAAAGTGAACTTTTTCAGTTGCATAGTTTGCACTGCTGCTATATAGCTTACAGCTCCTCTTTGGGTCCTTGGAGCATTCTCTGGCCTTGTCCTCAGCAGTCATGGCGTGGAACTCCTTCATTACGCTCATTGTCTCATCCATTAAATCTTCTGAGACCCCATGCTTCACTACCTATATATATGTATATTATAGACTACAGAGAGATGCATGTAATAGGCGATGTATAGTACAATGCTATCAAAACTACATATCATAACACGATCGAGAGGGAATGAAAGAAGATTTATGTTAGTGTGAACCTGAAAAAGTCCCAACTCTTGGGTGGCCTTTAAAATTTGGTGGATGATATTGGTTGGGTCGTGAGCCTCAACCTCAAGATCAATGATTGGGAGAGACTTTCCAAGAGGAACAATGTGTTCGCCGGGTCTTTTTTCAGGTGGGAACACGTAGCTTTCAGGCAACGACGCACCATTGGACCAGTTTGAAACAAAGTTCTCCATCACTCAAGATCCCAATCGCTAAAACCGGAATGGTGTAAGGGAATATGTTTCCAGCTATATTGTCTACTCATCTAATCTATGTGTATCTATATATATATATATAAAAGATAAAATTTGAGTTTAAGTGGGATGACTTATTTTTAAATGTTTTCAGAGTTTTGTGTTCCAACGCAGCCAATTGTACGTTTTATGTATAATTAATTTGTAATTAAAAATTTCTCTTATAATTTTTTCAAATTCAAACTCAACATAATATTTTGCAATTTAGATTCTACCAAAAGAAAAAAAAACTAAAAAAATTATAATTAAATGATACTAAAATCAGCCTCATATCTTATAAATTTTGTGTTCAAATATAAATTATAGTTAAAAAACCAAAATAAACTCAACATAGTACTTTTGCAACCTAGATCTTATTCGAATGGATTTCTATGTTTTGGGGCCGGGGGATATAAGAAAGGTTAAAAGATTTTAAATTTGTTCACGAATATAAAATTACAGACTTTTTTTTACCTCCTTTTCCTCTCTTATCCTTCCATAAAAACAAGCCAAAACTTGTTACGACACAGAGAAACAGTAAAGTGTAAAAAGGCTTAGGGATTAATATGAAGTGAAGACTGGACAGGATGCGTATTTTACAAACTAATTAAAAATTGAGTTTGCAATGCTTTTCATATTTTTGGAAGTGGGCATGAATGAAGACATGGAGACTTTTGTTTTGGTTCAAAAGAGAAACAGAGAAATTTCAGAAAAAGGTGGGTGCCATATCTTCAAGACATGCAGAATTGGAATTTACCAAAACAGAAGAATAAGATAAATCTGTTCTCCCTTCGGCTACAGGATAAGGGAGATGACCAGATGTGGGCTTTTTCATTGGGTCAAAAAGTGACTGAAATTGTGAAGTTTGGAGAATGCTCAGTAGTAAATAGCCCACTATGATGTCATGTCTTGGAGTCAAGAAAAAAACCCAAAACAGGAGAAACAAAAAGGGATTAGGACACCCAAGTCCTAAACTTTTTTAAAAAATAATATTTTAGTGCCAAACACGGAGTGAATAAGGTTAATTTGTTTATAAATATGATTATTTTGTGATTGTTATGCTTATATATAAATAAAATAATCATTGATATTTTAATATGTAGAGGCACATACTTGAAATTTATATTTCTCTGACACTTAAATTATTTTTATTAGCTGATTTCTAAATTTGGGAACAAAAAGAAAATAACGAAAGAGTCAAATCTGACCCTCGTGGTTCTCTCCATGTTGTTGGTTTTCGTTATAACCAGCACATGTCCCTGTTTGCTTAAAACTAATCAATCCAATTCCTTTGTTGGGTTTGCCTTTGTCACTTTCCTAATGTCTTCTTTTAATATTATATCGTATAATTTTCTTAATTTAATTTGCTTCTACGTATCTTTTCTATTCAAGATCCTTACCTTACTAGACCTATTAGTCAAACCTATTTATCCCCTGCATCAAAAGCCTGAGGCATGTCTCGTTTCTCTCGCATTCAGAGCTTCATGACAATGAACCAGAACCCCTCACACAAGCTTGGATATCAAGCTCTGCAACCCATAAAAAATCACCCACAACCACAACCTGCTTCAGACTCTGCTTTACCCATATTTGCCATTGTTGTGGTAAGCATCATGGCCACAGCTTTGTTACTCATTAGCTACTTTACTTTCGTCACCAAATGCTGCTCAAACTGGCATCAAGTTAACCCATTGAGATGGCTTTCTATCCTCCGAGCACGACATGAAGAAGATCCCTTGATAGCACTCTCTCCCAGCATGTGGAATCGTGGCCTTGATGAATCTGTTATCAGGGAAATCCCAAGCTTTCAATTCATAAAAGGAGTAGGTGAGAATGAGACTGAGGATCAAAGTGTGTATGGTTGCGTGGTTTGTTTGACTGAATTTCAACAAGAAGATATGCTAAAAGTTCTTCCCAATTGCAGCCATGCATTTCACTTGGACTGCATTGACATTTGGCTTCAGACCAATGCCAATTGCCCTCTTTGCAGATCAAGCATTTCAGGCACCACGCGTTCTCCAATGGACCACATCATAGCACCAAGCTCTTCTCCTCAAGATTCTCAATTGCTCTCTAACATGGGCAGTGATGAAGATTTTGTAGTCATTGAATTGGGGGGAGGAGAACATGGGGGAATATTGCCACAGAGGCAACAAGAGAGGAATGACTCAAGGGGGAGCTTAGCACAGAGTACGAGTTACTCTACTACAAGGAAGATGGAACACAAGCTTGGAAACTTGAAACCAAGGAAGTGCCACCATGTTTCCATCATGGGTGATGAGTGTATTGATGTTAGAAAGAAAGATGACCACTTCTCTATTCAACCCATTCGAAGATCATTCTCAATGGATTCTGCAACTGATAGACAAGCCTATTTAGATGTTCAAGCAATTTTACGACAAAATAGGCATCAAAATGAAGCTAGTGCAAGCGAAGATGGTATTAGCAGAGGTCGAAGATCGTTCTTTCCTTTTCGTTATGGTCGGGGATCCAAAAATGCAGTCCTTCCTCTGGAGAATGAGGTTTAATGTAAGATAAAATTTTCTTTTCTTTTTTCTTTTTTCTTTTCCCCTTTCTTCTTCTCTTTTGTCTTCTTTATTTCCAGTTATCAAGGTGAAGAAGATCTTTAATTCTGGGAGTGGTTAGTAAGGACTGAGGAGTGACAAGAAAAACAGAGAAGCAGATGTAGAGTGATTTTGCAATGATAGTTTATGCTAAAGTTGAGTCTGACACTGAGATTATTGTTGAAAATAGAGGGATAACTTTTAGTGTCATTGCTTAAATCACAAGGTGCATGTCTTTCCTTTTTAGAGTTTTTACTCGCAATGAATGCGAATGATTACTTTCATTCCATCTTTCCTTGCTGATTGATCATGGTCTATGACTCTAATCTTCTTTTGGGTATCCTTTGGGGGAATGTGGATTGTGAAGGTACGGTGAGAGCAAGCGAGCAGGTGGGGTTGGGAGAAGCCATTAAATGGAAGACAGAGCAGAGGGACCCAGACAGTGAGAAACCATGAGTAGCCGCATGACAAACCTCTTCTTCTTGTTAATCATCTCTAGCTTTTCTTTTTGTCTCACTGCGATCATATGGATTTTGGGAAAGTGCAGAAAACAGCAATACATTTGGTTTGCTTTACTCTTTTAAAAGGTTAACATTTTCATATCTTCCACTAAGATTTTATGCAAGAAACTGTTTTAGAAACTACTTGACTTAGGTCCAAGATGACTTCTATGCTAACTTCGATTAGGAAAAGTGGACCCCACAAGAAGTCAATGTTATACTATTGCTATTTATTTCTAAAAATTCTACTTTACTTGAAGAGTACTTAGTCCAGGGGATAAATTGGACGGGGTGAGTGAAACGTCCAGCGTGAGCAGGAACGCACACAAACATACTTTCTGCATTGCTTTTAGAACCTTTAACATAGATATGAAAGAGGAAAGAAATTCATGAACGTCATATAAAACTCATTAACTCAAGGGTTCACAATTATCAATCAAACAGATAAATCTGCATTCTATTTTCAGTTTTTCAAATTGCAAGAATGAAGAAGAATAATACTAGTATATGATAACCACTACGCATTATCTCTTCATCTAATCACTTACATGGTGTTTGGTTGCATCAATAAGGTGTATTCTACGAACATAAAGTTCACTGCTTTTCACAAACTACTAAATGCAGAAAATAGGAGAAATTTTTAACTGAATAATGACACGCCCAAAATATATTATCAAGATATAGCTACAACACCTGCAAATTGATTCCAATGCCCACCCTCATAATTCTGTAAGAAAACCACTCAACCAGAAAGAAATTACCCAGAGCACAGCAATTTATTAGAATATGCAAAGGCAATGTCTAAGAGGAAGTCTACTACACTGTGCTAGACCGACGTATTGCCATGTCAAGGTGGGAGCTCCTGGGTGCCGTAGGTGTATGAGGTAAGGGTAAAGCCTTTGTAGGAAGCTCATTTGCGGATGCACCATGGGCCTTTTTCTTCAATTGCTCAAGAAGTCGGTAGGCTTCTCTAAGTTCATCTTCTGCACTTGCTCCGTGGCTTTCCCAAGCGTCGATAACTTGTTGCTGAAATTCTATTGCAAGGGCATAGCTGCAATTTTTAAAACATAAACTGATACCTTCAGCCAAACTTTTAGCACTCTGCAAGACAAAATAAACTAAGGCAAACAGATAGTTGCAGATTTTCAGCAGAGACAACAAGAGGAAAATGGGACAGAAACATGTCTTCCTCATCTAGTGGCTGAATAGTATATGATTTTGAGATATGTACATCCATCTCATATGTTCAATAAACTGAAATTGCATCATATAGGATTGGAGTTCTAAGACATATGCTCAGGATAAGGTCGTGTAAAATAATAGTTCTACAAATGAAAATTGTGTAAGCTGCAGATAACATCTACATTTAGCCCAAAATGGACCAAACTCAACTTTGAATTAAGTTTAGCAGTCAATTATTGTATGAAACTTAAAAAAACAAAAAATAAAAAACAAGTAGAACTTTGACTCTGTGACTGTCATGCAAGCATGGGCTAATGACATAATTCCTCATACCTCAATATGTATCCTCCATGATTTTTTGTTTCAACTCCTTTACATTTTATCTAATCTTTGAAGCACAACCATTGGATTACAAATATTACAGTCAGTACAAATAGAGAGGACAGTGGTCATCTCATATTAAGGGGGCAATTATTGATGAGAATACCTCAAATGACAGCCTAAACAATTGTCAAAATTCAAGGAATCAGATAGAGCACGGTCCAAGTTCATGGTAAGAGTATAAAACATATATCTTTATATATGTCTGATGTACTTCATTCAAATATAGAGCCTTTTACAGGATTTTCAATCCTGTATGGTTAATTAACACAAGTGACATGCAAGCATAACCTTGTTTGATAAATGAGGAATATGTGAGAGAGAGACCAAGTAAAAGAACAAGGAGCGAGGAGTCTTGGATAACTTTTATGTGGATGTACAGTCTAGATGCATAACTAACAAAATATAGACATGCAGATATTAATACTTAATAACTTTCTGTAATAAATAATTAAATTTAATTGAATGAAAAGAGAGAAGAAAGAAGGCTACACATAAGGGTCTTAGCATCTGAAATTTGCAAAAGTAGTTCATGCCACATTTGGATGACGTACTATTGGATATATGCTCAACTGATTCGCAGTCAGAGTTAGTGAGTTACATGAGTTACACTATTAAAAGTAGTACTGAAATACAATTGTTCCTGGAATCGACAAATTAAGAGAAGCAATGTCATGAAATGAAATCAAAGTAAGGAAATCATCCATACCTTCCCATTTCACCGTAAGCTTTTGAAAGGTTCTGGCATGCCTCAATTGTATCTGCATGATGAGGACCAAGGGAGACATCCATAATGTCCTTTGCTACCGCAAACATCTGTGCTGCTGACTGGAGTCTATCCAATTCTAAATACGCCGCCCCCAAATTGTTGTATATGTACCCCACTCCAAAATGCTTGGGACCAAAGCTATCTTTCAATCTTTCAGCAGCACTTTCCAAATAAGGAATAGCCTGTTGCACCTTACCTGTTAGCAAGAACAACCACCCTATTCTTGCAGAGACACTTCCCTCTGAGTGCTGCTCTTGTGGAAGCTTCTCAAGCAAAGCCAGCGTCCTCTTCAACAGTGAAATTGCAGTTTCAAACTCATTCATGGTTTCATACTGCATTGATATCTCTGAGTATGCCTCAGCAACTTCCACTGGGGAGACCCGTTCTTTTTTGTCAAGAATCCCGCAAGCAATCTCCAAACACCTTTTTGAGTCTGCAAACTTATCCTGATAGCATAATGCTTTTCCCATTGATATAAGTACAAGTGCCCGAGTCTGACTATCCTTATCTGTCTGCTGTACAACACCCTTCAAAGTACCAATGGCCTCATCATATCTTCCTAGGGCAATTAGCATATTAGCAGCATCAATTTCAGTACGCAGCAAGTCAGAGTTAAGATTCCAATTCTTCAAAACTTTCTGTGACAAGACATTCTGCTCCAATGCCTTCTCATGGTCCTCCAACCCACTATATATAATTCCAAGGAGTCTTCTATCATGAGCAACTTCAACAGAATTGTGGCCCAAATGGTTCCTATGCATTTCCAATGCCTTCAAACAAAAAGGCAGTGCCTCCTTAAAGTTCAAAACCGCAACATAAGCTTCTGCTAAATCACGGTTAGCTTTACCCAATTCTCTACTATCTTCCTCCAAAGTCATTTCTTTAATCTCCAAACACTTCCTATGATTTTCGAGGGCCTCTTCTCTCCTCCCCATGGCCGTCTTGACATTGGCCAACTCAAGTTGAACAGCATGAAGCACTGGCCTGATATCATCAGCACTAACATTCTCTTCCTGTAACTTACCCAGAATCCTATTTGCCCTATTAAGGTACCCTAAACTATCATTGAATCTTTTTAAGCTATAATTAACTGAGCCCAATAATTGTAAAGTCATGGCAACAAGTAAAGAAGGTTGGTTATCTTTATCCAATGCTTTTAAAGCTCTGTGGGCGAAAGATAGGGCTTTTTCAGGGTCCTTACCTTCTTGGTCAAGTTTGAGGCCAATTTTTAAAGAAGCTAACCCGAGATCTCTCTCATCGAAAGCTGCCTCCATATCTTTGAAAATTCTGAGCATTTCCTCAGTGGTTACTGCAGACTCAAAAGCTTCTTCAAGCTCAGATTTTTCCTTGATTTTCCGCTGCCTTGAGGATAATTGAGAGGGTATTTCAACAAGGGTATCCATATTTCGAGAAGGGGTTGCTTGAAATTTGTTGTTTCTGGTAAGTAACCCATGGTTTTTAGTGCAGCGCTTGAGATGTGTAGGTAAGATGAGCGGCGAAGACGAAGAGGACGAGGATGAAGAATCACAACTGTATGATTTGGAGAAGAGAGGGGCAAAAGAATTTAATCTGCGACGAGTGAGATGTGACACCACTGTGATCGGAACCTTTCTCATGGTGGAATTAGGGAGCTTCGATTCGATATGAAGCACTCAGTAACCTTTGGGTTAAACCTCCGCTAAACCCTCCGTCACCGAAGAAACAAACCAGAAACAAATGAAAAGGGCGGAAAATAAAAAATAAAAAATAATTTAATAAATTTCTTATTCAAAGGGAGTTTAAGTTAACCTACACACATATAGCGTATTTTTAATTTGCTCCTAAACTTGATTAAACGTGAATCACTGGCCATAATAGCTAAGCTAAAGTTTAAGAAATTTAAATTAAATATATTTATTCGTCTACCATCCTTATTCTCAAATTGGCTCATGTAACTCAAAATAGATTTTGTTCAAAGCACTAATCAAGCCTAAACTAGGTAATTCCTTTTAACAACTAGAGAGACTAACCGCGACCTAAGAACAATTACAAAAGCCCAATGCAACATAGATTAAAAGAGAAATAGTATAAAAGAAATGGGTGAATGAATTTGTACATTGGAGTTGATGAATGAAATTATCTGTTGTGTTGTTCTTAAACCTGGAAGGCAGCCCAGAGCCTTCTTTAGCACCAATAACCTTCCATCATCAAGCTGAGGCTTGTTAAGAATCTAACCACTTAGTAATTAATCTTATATACAGCAAAGAATACAGAGTTTCCACATTAGTAAAATAGAAGAGACAATCATGACTTGGAAACTCTCATGCATTCCAGATACTTGAAAGCAAGAGGCTACTGGACAGGAGAAGAAAACATGATTCAAAAGCTTGCAGTACTTGGATTTACAGTGCGAGTTTCTGGAGGTCTACTATAAATATCATCAAAATGAAGATTAAGTTCTCCTGCTTCTAAGTCATCTGTGTATGTGGTTCTTGATAATCTGTGATGATCTCTCCAGTCCAAGTATTGTTCTTGTTCTTGTTCTTGATCCTCTGAGACTCTATCAGAAAACTTGTCATAATAATTATAGGATGTTTGGTGATTGAAATCTGGAGGCTCAAGAAAGCTTGTCTCAGCATGTTCGCCACGTGGACCACTTCTAGCCCACCAATGACTCCTGTTACTGGTAGGGTGCAGCAGATTATTAGAAATTTGATCCTCAAGTAGGCTTTCCCTAAAGATGGGAGCTGATGTTGTAGCCCCCAGATAAGATGCAGCCCGATCTTCATGATACTCATCTAAGCATTCTCCAAAACTAGCTTCATTCTGAGTCATGTTGGAGGGCATCCAATACTGTCCAGAATGATGCTCAGCCACTTCAAAGGGATCTGTGGGAACATCTCTCGGCGCATTATGAGGCCGACAAGTATAATACCAGTCAAGAAGATAGGGATGATCATTTTGATTGGCATCTATTAGCCACAATGAACCTAAGTGATAGCCAGTTCCAAAAGCATTATATGCCATTTCCCTGTATGTAAAGCTGTTTCTCTCTCCATTGCTCCTCATATTGGGACTACCCCTCCATATTGTTGGAGGGGAAAATGCATGTCTGTTTCCCTGCCCAGCCAAATTTTGTTCCCTGAAGGTTCTAAGATTTTGCAAAAACCGCTTCCCCTCAGCATTTGGTTCCCATGAAGGGTAGCAACTCTGAAAGCTGCAACCATGACAGGAATTAGTGAAAATGTTAAGAATTGGACAATTGCCAAAACAAAAAATTATGTAGGCGGAGTCTATATTTATGTTTTGAAGCAGTTTATAGTGGCAATTAAACATCTTAAGAAATTACTTGTCTCAGGAACTCTAATTCTTTTTCCTTTTTCTCTCTTATCTCAAGCACAAGCATAACATTTCCCCCCTTGCAACTGTTGTTAGCTTGAAGACAACATATAGGAAAACAATTGAAAGAAAAGTAACTTATGGCATTTCCCAATATCTAACAACTGACTGGCTCATGATAACGGCCTCTATGAAACGTAATACAACTCTAATCAGATCAGTTTTATGCATATCACTAGCTCTGCCATGACCAGACCTCAAGAATGATTTCTCCATTTTCCCCTGGGAACTCCTCTGCCTTCGGGATGCATTATATGGGGAACCATAATTGCTGTTTCCATGCCCTTGAAAATCAAAGGTGCTAAAACTGTCCGTCATTAACACCACAAAAACAAGATATAAGAAAACTGATTGTAAGAAAGACCCAAAAGATTGCAAGAGAGGGGACTTGCATATAACAGTAAAATAAAAATGAAGACTATAATGTTCCACACTAACCTGCAAACATGACCAACACCTTCAACATTCGTTGTAAACTCAGCAATGAACTGCAAAATATCATCTACCCTCTGCAAATTGGACAGAACGCATGGCTAAATATATTTTATAATATAGGGAATATAAACAAAGTGAACATAATGTCCTAGTACAGTAATGACCTTGGGGACAACAAACAAAAGTAAATATGGAGTGAGGAAAATTGAGGCCATCTCCTCAAGTAACATCATCCCAGTATACTGTAACAAACAAAAACATATCAGCATGAGAAGAAATAACATTCAAAACTATTCTATAATATAAACAACAAAGAAACTTATAAGGATGGTCGGTCTAGATTAAAGTAAACATAGTAAACCAACATCTCATAGAGGGTACCTGAAATATGGTTTCAAACTCGATACGGACCATTTCAATACTTTCCTTTCCCCGCCATCTCTTTGGCATATAATGTGTATGTTGAACCACCATAGACATTGCTCCCTCTGGATTTAAGACCAGAAGCTCTTCTGTAACTGCAGCCCGGCTAATAGCAGTTATAGTTCCAAAAACAGCAGCATACCAAAACAAGTTGCGACCAAATATCTGCAATGGTTTCAGAAAATCCATCAATCAATGATCCTCATGAATACGAAAAGGTACAACTAATTTCAAGAAAAACTTAAGAAAATCCATTACATGACCCTCTAGCAGAGATTCCTCAAGAAAAGCAATGATGATCAGAACTGCAGCGAAGCCACCCGATACAAAAGAGATGAACTTCGCAATGATAGATATGATAGGTGAAGGAAATTGCTTAAGATAAGCAGAAGCATGTACTACACTGCTATTAATCCGATGCTTGAATAGATGGTCCACCTATAACACAAAAGCTAAGTTATTGGTAAAGTTAAGCATAAAGTAAAAGAAATATATGTAACTTTATATGTAACAATAGTAACTAGCATTTTAAGATTATTGATGACCTAAAATGAAAGCATAGGAGAATGCATAAAAAGGAAATGATTCCACTGAAAAATTTGGTCCAAGTACTTTCCGAAATGTCATACATAATTTAGTAATTACTGCTATATAGGTTTCTACAAATAGCTTATGTTAAACAAATAAGATGATTCTGTGGAAGAATCTAAAGATTCATTTCATTTTTTCCATGCATGTTGGACGCAGAACTACAGACCTGNAGATAAGCAGAAGCATGTACTACACTGCTATTAATCCGATGCTTGAATAGATGGTCCACCTATAACACAAAAGCTAAGTTATTGGTAAAGTTAAGCATAAAGTCAAAGAAATATATGTAACTTTGTATGTAACAATAGTAACTAGCATTTTAAGATTATTGATGACCTAAAATGAAAGCATAGGAGAATGCATAAAAAGGAAATGATTCCGCTGAAAAATTTGGTCCAAGTACTTTCCGAAATGTCATACATAATTTAGTAATTACTGCTATATAGGTTTCTACAAATAGCTTATGTTAAAAAAATAAGATGATTCTGTGGAAGAATCTAAAGATTCATTTCATTTTTTCCATGCATGTTGGACGCAGAACTACAGACCTGGTTTAAAATATATGAAAGGGCAAGCCGGCAAGCAACTAGAATAATATCATCTTTTAAAGAAGTGATACTTGATTACTTTTCTGATAAGGATTGTTCATTAGCAATTGTTAACTTCAAATCTTGAATAATGAACATTTTTATATTCTAGCCGAGAACCCACGCAGAAGCAGATAAACTAAGAAAAATTTAGGTTTAACTTAATAAACGGGCAAGGAAAGAATAACTATACCTCATTGAATTCCCTAAAGATCCACTTTGACAAATTTGACCATCTTCGAGATGATGCTGTGCTTGGATGATTGTAAAACTGTTCAGCATGCCTCAGAAAGAGATATACCAGCATGAATATGACAAGAAATGGAGAAAGTAAAAGCATTGAAAGCCCAACTACTATAAGCCTTTTCTTTAATGTCTTTGAATTGGACACAAAATCCCTTCTAACACCAAAGTTTCTGCAGCAAAAGGATAACGTTATCATTAATCTTGGAAAGGGGCACAGAATAATGAACTTTTTCATACAAATTCCTAAACTGATAGAAGTTGAATATATGTAGCTGAAATATCAAAAGGTGAAAAGGTGAAACTGAAGTACATAGCATAAAGGTACTGTGTTAATCAGGAAACCATGTAATTTCTTAAAATCTGAATGCTCCTTATTCGGCTGAAATTGTTTCTTACAGCAGTCTATGGTCTATAGCTTCAGATAATATAGGAGAAGACTCACAATTGTCAAGAGCAACAAGGCACCCAATAAGTTTCAAATATAATGTCCAGAGTAACATGGCATATGTCTTTCACGAGCCAAAAAATACCAAATAACTAGAGAGTAAGTGTTTAAATGACCCAAAGTCGGCCATGTCCTAAATGGTCACTACATCCCAAAATGATTTTAAGAGAATATCATGATTCATGACAACTACTGAAATGATGAAAAGGAATAAAATCCACATAATTTATAAACAAAGTGATAGTCAATATACTGTTTGTATGTGAAAAGATATCTGTATAAGATTAACATACCGATCAAACATGCTCTGCAGGATGCACCAGTTCAAAGTCCACTCAAGGGTCTTGGTTAGTATTAGACGATATTGACTTCCATTTGGACCACATTTTACTTTGGGACCAGCACCTGGGACCCACTGAGAAATGGGGAAAGCAAGCACCCCCTTGTTGAGCATTCCAATCAAGTAGTTCTCCTTTCGCATTAATCTCATGACAATGTCATGAGCAGAAAGATCCTTTACCACGCAGAGTTGTTGTGAACTTTGTACCTGAACAACCTTTTCGAGAATTGTTGCCCATGGCATGGTCTGAATTTCATTATCTGTAACGTGGAGACTGCAAGAAGACAAAAACACATGAGTCGTGCAAACATTATTATCATTTGCTTCAATACATTTTCATTGTTTGTCATGGACTTACCTATTGTAGTAAAACTGACGGATTTCAACGATGTCCTTTAGCTGAGCAAAGAACCTCAAGAAACAAAAAATCCAATAGATAGAAAATATTCCCAAATATCCAACAATTATAGCTTTGGTAAGTGTTAACGGGGTTAAAGGGTGCTGATGAAGAGCTTCTTTAGCAAGATCACAGGGTTTAATCCCAGATTCAACTGCATACATCCCACACTTTGCATTACGAAGTCCATTCCAATCAACATATAACAAGAAAAATCCAGAGAAACAAATGGTGAATCCTAGACTCAAAAGTTCAACAATCCACTTTATAATGATGCACCAAAGCCCTTTCTCACAGTAGTATCTGTAAATCCTTTCAAAGAATAGGTCCAAATCAGCAATTGGCTCTACATTTAAACTCTCACCATTAAGTAGCTCCGAAGGGCTCTCACTACGTGGACTTGGTATCCTTCCATAGGCAGACAATTCAATCTCTGGAGGAACATCCTGAAGCAAGCCTGTCGTCAAAGAGGATTCACCTTGCTGTTTCCATTTGAAAATATGAAGAGCACTTGCACCCTTGGGCCTAGTAAACATTTTTTGCAAACACCGACAGTAAGCATAAAGAGCCAGTCCATGCCCCAAAGACCTTAACAGTTATGACTAGGTTCTACAGACAAGACAAAGTCACAATTAGTATCTTCCAAGAGGCAAACATAAAAAGAAATATTGTAAGATAACATTAAGTGAGTTGTTGGAGGTTATTGGAGGAAACAGGATGAAAGATATTCCCCAATGTCAGATGATGCAGATTGTCATAGCTTAGAATAGTATCACATAATTGCAATGAAATTGAACTCAGTCTTTGACGAAAACAGTTTCTATCAATATAGCATGAAAATCTTAATTCTTTTATTATTATTATTATTTTAGTTTTTGTTTGGTCAAGTTCTATAAAGCTTTTGGGAACATAAAAAAAAAATCCACAATGGCCAGGACAAACTATATCATAATTGAACAGACTAATTTTTGAAGCATTAACGTAAGACTGCATTACGTAACAGTGTAGTCCAAAACAAGAACAATCACCTCAGCATGGTTACTGATTGTCCAGTTTTAAAGCAGAATTAGCTAAGAAAAAAGCTAGTTTTGGAGACTAAACTTAAACCCCATGAAAGAAAATCTAGACAAAGCTGTCAGAACCATCCAAACCCATTGTTCCTATCAAGAAAATTCCACAAGATACAAACTTTTATGCATAAAAAGAAGGATTGAGAAAGAATATTGAGCAAAAATAACAAGATATGCAGAAAACAAATAAAAATTTACCTTGGACTAAGCAGATAATATAGAGGGAATCATATAATGAGGCGCTAAAGGCCAGCTTAAGTGAAATGAAGATACCCAGCAACAAATTTGGGGAAAAGCCACTGCAAGTTGAAGAAATTAGAGGAAGAGACAGTTGGAGCGAAGGGTGGGGTTAATCGAAGTAGCGGAAGCAATACGAAATTAATTTGGCAATGGTTGCGTGGAGGAATAAGAAATTACAGTGAAATATTTTAATTCGTTTTAATATGACTACATAAGAGGTTTTTGGAGTCTCTCTGTGTCTCCTTCCTTCCCCGTCCTTCCTTACATTCTTCAAACATTGTCTAATAGCAGTAGGAGGAGACGTGAGGATGGGTAATACCGTAATAGTAATACTAATATACCTGTCTTTCTAACCATTTTTATGAATTTAATGGCGTGTTTGTTTTCACAATTCTGCTCTGCCCTGCCGTTCTGAAAATACCACAATATGCCTGGTTGTGTATTGCAAAAAAATAAAAAATAAAAGTATTTAAGAAACCTTTCATGACATAGCGTTTGGCTTTTTGACACAAATATTACATTATGTAAAAGTATTTACCCAAATATTACAAGTTTTAAACTATTTACACAAATATTACACTTTTTAAAAATTCAACAATTAAAAAAAAAAAGATTTTCGAACATGTGGGACCCACCGAACACGCCATGGGCCTCACGGCGTGTCCCAATAAGCCAAAATTCGTCCATTCTTTTCTTATATACTCAGTTTCCTTCTCAACACGCCAAAACTCAATTTTTTCCACTGACACAGGGCCCACAACTTTAGAACAATGGACGAATTTTGGCCTATTAAAACACACCATGGGCCTCACGGCGTGTCCGGTGGATCTCACGTGTCTGAAAATCTTTTTTTTTTTAATTTTTGATTTTTTAAAAAGTGTAATATTTGTGTAAATAGTTTGAAAGTTGTAATATTTAGGTAAATACTTTTGCAAAATGTAATATTTGTGTCAAAAGGCCCATAGCCTTTATCATGATAATTTTTAGAGTAAATAAATAATTGAAAAAACAGTTAAATAAATATATTTTCCTCATGGACTTCATGTTTTATGCCCAAACAAACAGATCTTAGACTTTGAGGTATATGTTTTAAAAATAAATAAAACCCAAGCTTTCAATTGCTTCTGGGTTAGTTGTAACTTGTACCATTAGTTCTTTCTTATTTAGTTTATTTGGGTGGTTGTATAAGATTCTGTTTAGGAGTTTGAAGTGATGAGAAAGGAAAGGAAAATGAGGGATTTTCCTTTCCTTTGTTAGGATTATTAAAATGAGTAAAAAAAAAAAATTCTTATTATAAAATATTTTTTTAGTTTATCCTTTATTATTAAAATAGACATATTTAATATAAAATTAAATAATATAATACACTTATTTATATGAGATATGTGTGAGGAATTTAAAAAAAAAATAAAGGGATATAATAATTATTTTAACATATTTCTTCTTCAAATCCTCAAATTTGGAGGAACATGAAAATTAATCAAAAAATGAGTGGGTAGTTGCATCTTACTCACGGGTCTCCTCTCATTTTTTAATATAAATTTTCTAAACAAGGGAGATGAGAACTTTATTTCTCTCTTCTCCTTTCCTTTCGTAATTCCCAAACATGTGTCCAATTCCTTATATATGCACTCATCTGTCATCACAATACCTAGGCAAAATAGAACATGTAATAAAATAAAATGAATTAAATTATACTAAAGATTTATCTTTTCAATAATTTAATTCAAATGATGTATTATAATACAATAACATGTTTATATGAGCAAGCTCAATAGGTTATCGCCTGATAACTATCTCTTTTTTTTGAGGGGGCGCTTGATAACTATTTAAGATTGACTTACTTAATAAAAATCAAGAATAAGCTTACATATAAATAATAATAATAATAATAATAATAAGCTTAAGTTTTTTTTTTGGTGGCTCACATTGATTTTTAGTTATGGGCCTTCTAAGATTGACCCAGTGTAAATTATGGGCCAGAAGGCCCATAATGTATTTCGTGAAGGACTACTTATGGACTGGACTTTGTGATGCGTCTCTACACTGACGAGCACGTAAGATCTGGTGCAAGTCCAACCACTAACCCATGACCCATCCGGGCCTCCCAAGATCCACCTCTGGGAAATCGCGGGAGCTAACGGGTCAATTTGGCGGGAATTCCACGTGGCAACGAGCCACTCGAGAACCAGCTCAGATTTCCCGCCCAAAAAAGCCCTAGTTCAGTTCATAACCCTTCATCACCCAGTTCCCATTCTCGATTTTCAGTTGTTTTTTGATAGATTTCTCATCTCTGTTTGCTTGGATACCATGAGCTCCTCAGAGTCTCCTTCTATACCTTTCAGATCTAAGAAGCCCCATCTTCACCACTCTGCCTCTAAATCCCAATCACCAGATTCCATTCAATTGAGCTCCAAAACCCCAGAGAAGACCCCACAGTTCTCAAACCGTTCACGCAACCGTGGCGTTGCACTCTCTATCAAAGAAATCAGGAAGGTTGCTCAAACCCTTCAGGAAGGGAATCGCGAGCAGCATCATGATCCGACGGCGCAGATCAAATCGGCAAGAAGGCAGATTACAATCTTGTCGCCCTGTAAATCCAAGGTTCCAGTTGATGAACCCACCAAGCTGCCGGAAAAGTACCTATTTTGTTTTTATCTTTTCTGTAATTTTTCTTCTTTTGTTTTGTTTATTTATTTTTTATCAAGTACTAATTTGAGGGTTTTAAGTGCAGGTATGATATATTGGCCGAGTTCTTCAATAGTCTGGATAGTTCGATTCGGTTATTGCGTTTAAAAGGGTCGACCCCAACTTTCACGAATATTTGCCCAAAGATTCAATGCTTAACTGATAGGTATGTGTGTTTGATTGTTGCTGGGTACTAACGTTCTAATTTCTTTTTCTTTATTTTCTTAGCTGTCTATTTGATGTCGAGATCCGGCGATTGAATTTGATTTCGTTTTTCTGTATTTGAGTGCTCTGAGAAATAACAGAATTCTGGAACTTACTAGAAAGTGTTAGGAATATTCTCAATAACGGGATCCTTTATTCATGTTTTTCTCCCATTAGGCTGTTTGCTTGCTGAGGAAAATGGAGAAAGACTGAGTACTGAAAATGTGTTCGTATTCTTTAGTTATGCAACTCCATTTCTCAGATTCCCTCTGCTTGACTCCCTAGTTATACGTGTAATTTTGTTGGTTAAAATTTCAAGCTTTATCCTTTCTTCTATTTTGATATACATGGTTTTACTGCATGTTCCCAGCTGATGAAATGTGCCTTATGTTGGTTCAAGCTTTATGTTCCAGTCTCAGGATTTCTAATTCTAGTTTGTACTTCTCCAGGAGGTTTACTCATGGGCACTTGGCCCAGTTGAAATTTATCTTACGTGAGGCAATTGTTATAAAGAAGGTACTTATGTTAGATGAACGGACAAGTTGTATGAAGCCAGACCTACATGTTACTTTAAATCCTGATGCGATAGAATCTGATGCAAAGTTGCTCTCTGAATCTGGAAGTATGTCACTGAGAAAGTTTGTTCGTGCATGGCTCAGAGATTTTCTTAAATCCCATCCTGGGGTAAGTAAAATTCCAATAATCATGTCTGGTTAATGCTCTATTTGCTTTGCTGGCAACTCGAATTTCTCTTGCTTTTACTCTGCTAGTCATTGTTCATGGTTAAGGTTATTCTTAATACATTTCAAGCATTCATCATACTGTTTATCATCCAGGTAGGTATGATAATTGTTGCACTGATTGCTTTAGCAAGTTCATAACTTGCAGAAAATCATTATATGTATGTAGCAGTCATTTAGTGAATCACTATGAAAGGAAAGTGAGATGCTGGTTACTTTCCTACAGAATAGTTATAGATTGCAACCCCCTTTTTATGCACATTCTGTCGAGGTACTAAAGCTATAACATCCGTTATTGGTAAGCTCTTTAGTAGTGAGCGTCATTGCCTGATTCTGGACAGAAAGCCAAGGCTGAAGCAAAACAAATTTTGTCCCCAGCTAATACATTCAAACTTCATAAATAATACACATCATCCTAGTATACTTTTGATGATGTTATTGCTGTAATCTCAAAAGTTCCTTTTTCTTTTATTTTGTCATATGTACAATTACAATTTGGTGTAAAAGATACTTCTATGTTCAGGGTGATGAAATTCCAGAAGAGATGTTGCCTGAACCATTCAATCGCCCAAAGCAAGACCATTTAGACTCATTGAAGATTTCCTCATCATCATTCCCTACAGAGGCATCATCTGACGCATGTGCAGCTCATCCTTCAGCAATATTGTCAGCTTGCACGCAGGATAATGAAACTCCAGATAAACAAGAACCTGCTTATGTTAATCACAAGAATCAGGATTTGACGTCAAGCATAAACAGTGGAGAAAACTTGTCAATACCTGTCAAGATGTCTATTGAAGCACTTAACCAGCCACCAGCAGTAGCCACTCATATGTCTCAATGTTTTAAAAAGCACTTCTCTCGGAAATTTATGAGAAATGAAGCTGATAATCCACAGCAAAAATTGCCATCAGATTCATTCCAACCTCCAGCATTTCCAGTTTCAGAATCAAGCCTGAAGAAAAATTCTTCCTATGAGAAAACTAGATCTCATCTTAATACATCCTCATCTAAGTTGGCCTCAGAAGCAGCCAGTAATGAAAGGTGTCCAACAATTTGTGCTTCTCCAGGTCGTTTCACACCATCAGGTGTTCCAGCTGCCACTCCAAGAAAAACCACTGAGTATTCAGAGAATGAAGATGGTTCTGTCAAAGCCATTGCTACCGTGTCAACTCCAGCTAAACTTGCTTCTACTCCATCTAGGCTTATGACTGTCACTCCTTCACTGCCTCCGCCTAAGAGATGTTACATGAGCCCTGATGACAACTCTTCCAACTCACCAAACAAATTGGTTAGGCGTCCACCTCGTTCAAGGTCATTGAAATTTGACACTCCGGTGAAGAATGATGAGACTGAGAATGGATTTAATGATGCTGGTAGCATATCAATTGACGAAGATATTTTTGACATTCTCCCAGAGAACCTTCTCCAGTCGGTATGGTCCCCTCTTATTTTTTAAAGAAAATCATAGCTGCTGTAAAATTGCATATAAAATCAATGAGAAAAGGATCAGAGCTCTCTGTTAAATAAGATATTTGATGTTCTATGTCACAGATGAATGTATTGAACCTAACTTTATATAAGCTTACTTTTACCCATTGTTTGAATAAGATCAAGACTAACTGTGCCTTCACTTTGCAGATTAGAGAAAAGGAAAGAATAGCAATGGAAGAAAGAAATCCAGCCATCTCACTAGCCAAGAGGCGACAGAAAATGATTGCCAGTCTCCCTAAGCTCTTTAACATGATTCATCTTTTGTTTCATTCAATAAACCGTTCCGTTATCACAAAAGAGGAGCTTGTAAGCAAGATAATAACAAGCCATTGTGACATTGTTGACAGAAGTAAGGCACTATAGCATGCAAATGATTTGCTATTCAATAGTTTCCAGTATGCTAAATTCCTGGTTTGTCATCTCAGGGGAAGTGGAGGAACAGCTGAATTTGTTGCTAGAACTAGTTCCAGAATGGATTTTTGAAAAGAAGGCATCTACCGGAGATTTGCTTTTCAGGTGAGCTTCGTTTGCTACTTGGCATAGTTCTTTGAGATTGATTTCGCATTATCTATTCTGAATATACATACTCTTTTTTCCCCATGTTTTTGATGTTATTGTCTATCCTTTTGGCAGCATAAACAAAATGTTGAACGCTGAGACTATGCGCTCGCGGCTTGAAGAAGCAAAGTGAGCAACAAATGATAGTTCTTGAAAGTATCGGAGGTTTCTCAAGGCAATGATGTATAATTATCCTCTTTCTTTTGACTGCTTGTAAATATTCTGTCTATTTTTTGTCCTATATTCATGATATAGGCAAAATTAGCAGACCAACTTAGCTTTTCGTGTATGTTAGATGTGCATATTACAAAACAGCCAGATCGTAAAGGAGATAAATGAAATTGCCCTTTTTTGAATTTCCTTTTCGGCTCATTTGCAATTTTCTTACATAAAAGATATCAAGCTTCGAAATGTAAGCTGATCAAAGATTCAAATATATGTTTGTGTTCATGTGGTTATGGCCTTATGGAGGGACGGATCCATGCTTATGGGTGTGGGGGCAATTGCCCCCACTCACCAAAAAAAATTTCTAATGAAGGATTAGAAAATTACTTCTTGCCCCCATAAAAAATTTTCTCATTGTGTTAATGAATGAAAAAAAAAAAAAAGACAGTCTATTGCCTTTTCAAATTAATTATGAAAATATTAAAAAATACATATGTGAATAATAAAGGATACAATAAAAATAATTTTAAATGTGATAATAATTAATAAATATTTTTAAAAAATTATCATAAAAATATCATTTTTTTCTTAAAACATTGATTAAATTTACGGACTTTAATTGTACATAAAAAATTAAAAAAAATTATATGTATATATTGCCCCCACACAAAAATTTACGGATCTGTTACTGCCCCTATGGGCTGTGATATAAGCTCCGATCGAGTATTTCAAAGGTTATTCGGAATAAGTTAATCGTATTTGACCTTTCTCTTTTTGGCCGTTGATGTAAGTTTTGACTATTCTTCCACATAGAACGTATATAATTGAGATGTGGCTATTAATTAGAAGAGGACTGACCATTTTCTTAGAACTGCTCTTTTTCTTTTTGGTGAAACAATTAAAACAAAACTGTTAAAACCCCAAACGCCAATCAAAATCCAAACAACTTAGGAAGACAATATATGACTAATTGACTTAGGAAGAGAATACCTGATAGAGTCTAATCTGCTACGACCGTATTTTTGTCAAGGGCGGATTTTTCCAAAAGCATATATAGTGATACAAAAGTAATGGGATCGTGTTGCCCGATCATGTTTCGAGTATTACGAAGATCACTACTTGTCGTAGGGATAAACACAGTTGATGTTGATCCTGCTAACCCATTTAATTGCTGACAGTTGATCTAATATTGCTAGTTTGGTTTCCGCATTTACTTTTGCTGCTTTCGTGTACTGTGTACCAGCCATCACATATGTAGTAGCAGACAATACAACTTTTGTTTAAACGCCTTTGTCACAGAAAAAATTAAAAAAAACAATTCATAACTGTGCTGATTAGTTCATGAAAGTAAATAATAGCTTCTTAGCTTCACCATATGCATCTTCCAATGTCTGTAAATTGGAGCACCTTGTTAGGTTCCATTATGGTACCTCTTGCTCAGCTGAAGTCACTGTCTGTGTCCTGCTTTCTTTCTGCTCATCATGTGTTAAAGAAGATTGTTGCTGTGACTTGAAGATATCTTGATCGCCTTCTTTCCCCCATAATAGCAAGTATAGACCAATGATAACAATGACCCCTCCCAGTATACTGAAATAGCCAAACATAAATTTGAAACTGCTGAAACATTGATCTATTGGTGCTTGAAGGGTGAAATGTACTATACCTGCCCATGTGCAGCTGTTCCCCCAGAACAAAATATGCCATAATTACCACTAAAATTGTTGCAAGAGGATTAAACATTGTCACGAAGACTGGCCCCTTTTGCCCCATTACCCAGATTTGAGTGAACATTACGAAAGCACAAGCTACAACTCCCTGCCATTTTTCATGTAAGACTGAGTTAGGATAGTTTAAATATACATTTTGAATTCTAACTTCTTCATGCTTTGCTTACAGCATATAAGATGCACCAGAGTTCAATACTGGATGAAATGGACCATGCAGATTTATGTTGCGTGAGGACCGTGAATACAGCAGACTGTGCCGCGCCCATGAAATTTATCCATGCAGTTAGTGAAAGTTGTGCTGGATATTTCTTCAGTGTAACTGCCTACAAGGTATGCAAAACAGGCATTAGCTTTCATGAATATCACCTTTTCTTAATACTATAATTTCTTTTTCAGTTTACTGTTAAAAAAAATAATGAATGACAGGTTTTTGTTATTGGTAATATCATTTCCATTAGTATAATCTTGTATTACAAAGATCTTGATTGACTTTGTTAAATGCCCGGAAAAGGTGAAACATATAATGGTAACTTGTCCTTCATTTGTATTTCGTTTGTTCTTGCCCCTGTTTTTCTTAATTTCTAAGCAATATCTTTTTTGTTTTTAGATTCATTTGAAGCAAAGAAAATATTTTCCAACTCTCTTAAAGAATTTATGCTCCACATACTGATATTTAATCCCTAGTAATTTCTCTTCTTTCAGGAGTCAATTCTAAACAATAACTACTCATTTCATGCTGCAGTTTGCTTCTTTACCTTTGTTGTTTTGTGGCTATTCTAGCTTTAAGTTTTAACATGCAGTGAAAAACAGATATCACTCTTTCATCTGATGTTGCTGAAGAAACTTAGTGAAAGGAAAACATAATATTATTGATCATAGTGCAAAAAATAAAGACTAATACAAAAGTTTAACACAAAGGAAAATATACCAATACACCAAAGACTAAATAACCTAAAAAATAGGTATACAACTTAGGTTAAACTACATTTCTTATCAGTTTCTAGAACTCCATTCACAATTCTTAACAACAAAAAGTTAATCAGCAGAACCCGGGAGAGAGAAGGGGGGCTAAGAAGGTAGGCTTGATTATAAATAAGTGTACCTGCATTATATATGATAAAGACCATGATATGCAGCCTGCAATGGCCAAAATGGATCCTTTTATCCAGTTATTATGAACAGAATGGCCTCTGATATGGATTAGGGAACCCTGCAAGCTTGGTATTGCATGTCCTTTATATAAAGTCATGGTCAAGGCACCAGTCAATGATAGTAGGGTTCCAAAGATTTTAGCTAGACCACGCGGGTTCTTAACATCAACAGTCTCTAGCCTACATGGAACCAACATGAAAAATAGAACTCTTGTCTTGAAATTAGCCTTAGATAATTTCAAAACATATCATCAAATCTCAAAGGGAATAATACTTCAGCTGCTTACCTGAGTGCAACTGCAATTATAAATGTGAGAGATGAGATTGTGTTAATCATTGATGTGACAAAGGAAGCAGACGTGTACTTCAAACTTGCGAAATACATGTTTAAGTTAAGGCCAACCCTGTTTTCCATAATCAAGGAAAAATAGGATAAATGTAAGTTTTCTTGCAAATTTGGGCAGATTGGAGTTACGAAATTTATGTTTGGAGAAAACTAGAGTACATTACCCAACGAGGGAAAGCAAAAATAGCTCCAAGAACATTGCCATCGTCAGCCTTGGCCTTACTTTTCTGCAAAAAAGAAAACTAGAGATTATTGGAAGTTAACCCTCATAACATCAAAATGGTCCCATAAAAGAATGAGCTCAGGATTGTAATTGAAGATCAAGAAACGAGCACATCTGTTCTTATGTTCAACATACAATAGTTAAAGGTCTAGTATGAATACTTTTACAAGTGCTGCCAGAATGGTAGCAACACAAAAAAGAGGAATGATTTGTAATATCAACTGTACTTATTTTTTTAACACTTGGAAGACATGGAGATGTCCATCCATAACAAGCACAGTTTGAGACAAGCATATGGTCATAGGAAGTACCTTTCAAGAACATAAGCAAAAGGTAACACTAGTATACCACCAAGAACATGCCGATAAGTTACAAAGACATGAGGGTTCATCCCATTATCGAATGAAGCTTCTATTAGGAAATAGAGAAATGTAACAACTATTTGAACAATAACCATGAGAAGGTGAGACTTGAATTTCCTACATATCAACCCGAATGCACAATTTCTGTGAGACATAGCTTTAGAATGTTGAGCTATACCTAATGCGTCCCTGCTTTTCTGTGAAGTGGGAAATTTCTTTATACTTATAAATATAGATGAAAGATGTTTTGCCAAATTATTCTTGCATGTTGTGTGCGTCAACATCTTGAAAGTGCATGAGCAAAAGACAAAAAGGTGATGGCTGAGTTGTACCCCATTAAAAAGGAACATTTTATTCAGTTGAATGCAATATGATGACACTACATTCCATCAGAGAAAAGTGAAAGCTGTGATTTCTTTCACCTACTTGTATGTCCAAACTCACTTCCACTAGGAGTCCAGGTCTTTCCTCATAAGAGATATGCTGCCTTAATTCCATCCAGTTACTTAAAATCTAAAATTTAATTATTAACCTTTCCAAATGTTTTATGCTAACTGTTACATGGATAAATATGAAATATGTGAGAAATTAAGGACATGTCTCAGAACTAATTGCTAAATAAAGGGGAAAAGATAGCAAAAACTTAGAAATGTCAAAGACACTCTACAATTATTTTGACTCTTTTTATTACACTTTTTCCCCCTTCTTTTCCTCCCTCTTTCTTTGAAACACCCTTTCACAAAATGGGTTCTCATATTACAGCAATATAGAAAGTTGGTACTTCACGATGAAAGCAATATATTGAGTTGAATTTTAAAAACTGAATTTAGTGAGATGTATTTGTGAAGGCTATTTCTGAAATCAATGTTACAGATGCAGTACAATACGGATGTTTCATTTGTAATTTATGGTTACTTATGTTTCTTTCTTACTGGAATAACTTGTTTTCATCCACTAGAATTATCTATGGTCAATGATTTGGTAGATGCTTTAGAATATATTCCTTGCCTCTCTTGTTCCCCATTTCCCTTTTTGTAATGGTGACTACTGCTTGAGCAGACCTTAGCTAATCAACAAATTTGTTCCTATTGTAAGGAAATCTGTGTTGCCATTTGGTACTCTAATTAAAATGAAATGGAATAAAACCTTATTAGACATCTTTTTTTCATGAAAACCCAGTAACTGTTATAAAAATTATAAATTATTTGATGGTCAATTAATCAAATGAACAAGGACCATTGTTTGTTCCCTTAAGTCGGCATCGGTTCTTACTTCTTTTTCAAACAAAATGGACATTTCCAATATCCAGCTGTTGAAGTATTCGCCCATTTGTCTCCATTAAGAATCTGCCTTTCTGAAATTGTATGTTGTCAACTCTGCCCCCTCTTAGAGTGAAATAACTTTCTCAAGTGTCATTTCCTTTAACACTGATTAGTTGCAGTTGGCCATGGACATGGTTACCAACCATAAAGTCACATCATCGCATCATTTGAAGAAGAATCCAATGTGTCCTTGAAATGTTCACCATATAAGATAAGATACCTTCCAATACAAAAAGCCAAATGATGCAAAGGTGATGTAGAGAGAAAAGCATGAGGCGGAGAGAGTTATTGGAGTTCAGAACACCCCAACACCCATCTCTGGGCACAAACAACTGGGGAGGTGCATCTCCGTTGTTAGCAAGGAACATACCAAAAGAATCACTTGAATACAAGTATACCAAACTCAACTCTGCCCGCACCCGCCATGAGGTCTTTCCAACTGATAATCACCATTTCAACCACTTGTTTCAAGACGACGCATCCAAGCATGAAGATGTTGCCACTCCCAGGGGAATACTATTCAATCTACTGTTTCAGCGCAAGGAAAAGACTAGTGCTGTTTTGGGTTCCAATTCAAACAAGAGAAGATGGTTTCCTAGATTGGATCCTCAAAATAGGTGGCCTAATGGCTGGTGTTGAATTCTTCCATAATTCCATTTTATGGCAGATGATGCCAGAATCTCAAGTTACTAGTTGCCGCTTACCATAATTGCCTTTTCTAACTTCAATTTTCACAATATAATTATAAGCTAGGAGCCTAAGACAAACTGCACATGTTTTATTAGGCACTTATTAGATTGGAGATAGATGTGGGCCGTCATGGACCTATTTTCGGCCACGTTTGATTACCGACCAATGTAGAAACGTCACCCTTGACGATTCAATCCTGAAGTGTTCATCTTAGCGGAAGGCCCAAGCCTGCTGCCAAGGCCAAGGCCCAAAGCCTGCTGCCTGCCTTTGCTCATCGAAAAAGCGTTAGTAGTACTAACGCTTGCCCTTGTAGGAAGCGTCAGTGTAGCTAGCGTTTCCAGGCTCTGCGTCGAAAACGTCACTATCACTCACCTGAAGTCGCAGCCTCCTTCCCGGAAGAAAAATAGAAAGAAACCCATTGCTTCAGGTTAAGTAGTTATACCTTTTCTCCCTACGGAATAAGATTGGTGTATGAATGAAATGAATCATTTATTCAAATAGACTGTTAGTTTTACCTTTTAGGTTAATTCGGATTCTTTGATTCTTTCAGAAATTGATTTGTTCTGTGTATTTAGCTATTTGGATATTTCACATGTGACATGTCAATCTCTGGCTAGACTTCACCTGCAATCTTGACATCAAAAATTAGTTTGCTTTTTATCTTTAAGACCCATATTGATCCATATCTTGTAAAAAATCTATCCCTTGCTTTTTTAGTTTCCAAGGTTCATCCTTCCCTATGATTACTCTGACGAGAAAGAAGAAAAATAAAACACAAGATTTCTTTGCCTAACCTGTTTGAAGCATATTGGTCAGATATATATCATTTCTGTTTCACCAGAAGCACTAAGCATATTCATCAGTTCAAAGTTAATTATAAAAGAAAAAGAGTTACTGGTGAATCTGCATATATATGTTAGCTTTGCGGCTAGTGCTTAGCAAAGTTTGCGGTGTAGTCAAGAGCATTTTCTGATATACATGATTGCATACGGCAAAGAATGTTGATTAGTCTAACGACAGAACGACAGCTGAATCCTCGCTAGAAATGGTTCAGATCCACTCAATTAAACAAAGTGACAACAAGCATTAGGAGCTCAAGTGATGATACCCTTTTGAGTTTGGAGAACAAGTTTCTACCTATAGCCTTAACACACCTAAAAACGTTACAATATGCTTTTGTCAATATCATGTCCCCACTTCCAATTACATTCTCTAGCAGCAAGGGATGAGAGCGTAAAGAACTAGAGAGCTAGTTATTGTATGCAAAGTGTGACGACCCTGCTTGATGAAAATCTATTTGTGAAGTGACTGTTCTGGGCTGATATAATCTTTTCACTTTATATCACTGCAGAATGTAAGATACCTTGATGTCAGCACTGGCAAACCCTATCTTGAGTGGTTGAAAGCTATGCTTCATAATGAAGACAAGCCTCATTTTCTTTATTATGTTCAACAATTATTTAAACTTTTGATGGCTATTAATTGATTAATGAGACCCTTTAAAACACTAGATTTCTTAACTTAGAAAAAGTTCAGTGTTAAACCTTTCTGTTTTTGACCAAAGTGAAAGGACTCATTTAATCAATATCGTTCACAACCCAAAAAGTTTTGTTCTCTTCTGCATTTGGGATATTGGATTAGTGGCTTATTGCAAACCTCCAACAACCGTTGTTTTATACTTAGTGCTGTTGAATCACAAAGGACATTAAATTAATCCAAATTGTTGCCGATGGTCAAAATTCCATCTTATCGCATGGATGGATGTTGAACACTCCCACACCATACATTCTTATTTATGTGAAAATTTTCCCTCTCCATAATCATTGGTACGGTATATTTCAGTGGGAAAAGAAAAAAAGAAGGAAAGAATGAGAGGGAGGGATATATATATATATATAAATTCGAAATTTAGTGAAAATATTATTGAGAGATAAAAAATTATAATTATTTTAATTTTTAAATAAAATTAGTCTCGTATTTAATTAAAAAAATAGATATATTTATGATATTAACAACAACAAAAAAAAGAACATATATAACAATATTCCATTACACAGATAGATGATTTAATCCACAGAGTGCTCTATTAAATGACAAAATCCACTAAACCAACCCTATCTTCCAAGAGTACTTATTGGATTAAGCACTTACCTTTGCCAAAATTACATGTAGTTAGAAAATATTTTGTACCTTCAATGGTGGTAGGAATAACCCTTTTTAGCACATACTTTATCAATTTTTTAAACACATAATGCTTGACTTTCTCTGCAACAGTATCATTTTAAGACTACATGCTGTTGGACTTTCTACAGATCCCAATAGAAAATTATAGTATTTTTAAAATCATTATTATTCTACCCGAATGTACCTTTTTTGAAAATGACTGCTTGGTTTTGGACCATATTAATTAACCGTTGTAGTTATCATACAACATGATTAGTGGTTGAAGATATAGCCTACAACATTTTACAAATATAATTATGATATTCCTTATTAAAGCAGGAAAAATTTCAATATTCTACTAATTACAAGATGACAAGAATTCCTTTTCCTTTTTAAACACTCAAGGACTGAAACATTATTACTTCAGCTAAACAATTAAAATTAAAAAAAAATGAACTGAAAAAAAGAGTTTTGAGTTAGTGTTTATCATTGGATTCCTTATGCATGGTTGTTTTATCACTGGCTTGGGGTAAGTTAATGCGCAATCAAAAAAAGGAAGCAAACACTTATTGATACGTATCCTGGTAGATTTTCCAAGAAAGTTTCACATAATAAGAACAATCTTTGTTCAGATTAAAGTGTTAACCTCACTTAAGCTAAAAGATAGTTTATTCAGGTAGTGGCCACTAATGTCACTTATTCATGATATATATTTAAATTTGGATTTCATATGGGTCTTCCATTTTTCACGCCCGTCGATATTGACCAAGTGAGAGAGACAGATATCAAACTACTACTCATGACTTTGGAGACTAAGGAGTCATACATCTTAGATTACGTGTTCGTAAAAAGCTAAGGTACAAGATCTACTTGGGATTACTTTGGCTCCCAACCCATGTTAAGAGAGAAAGGGAAAGCAAAGAAAAAGGAAGACCACAGACATGATAAAAGGTGGCCTTTGGAATCTAAATGCAAAATGAAAACCTAAGATTGTGACACCATTTTCTTCCTCTAGTATTGGGATTGCACTGGAACTTAACCTTTTTATGGGAAAATTGGGCCAAAGGAATGAATTCACTGAATAAAAAATTGAGCAAATTCAATTTTATAAGTAAAATTAAGAGGGAAAAAAGAAAAGAAGAGAAAGAAATCATTGTTCTTTGTCTCTTTCCATTCATGATAATACTCATTAATTTCTTACACTATTCTTTTGCAGAGAAAGCCTATCATTATAATCACTAACTTAGCGTATTCATGCATAGCCTAGTAGACTTTTTCCAATGACCACTCTAGAATTAAATTTAAAAATGGAAAAAATATATTAGCCATCCAAAGAGTTTTATTATTTCCACCAATGAAGAATAGTAGTAATGATCGAATTGTATACACATTTTCTATATATTTTATAATAATTTGTGTTTTGGGTTTGACTAAGGTAATATTTTGAGCAATAGCTAGCTATATATAGAGTACTCCCATTTGACTGCAACTGATCCTCTTGCAGTCAAAACTTGGATAATGGACGATGGATCATTATTGTGATCGATAATTGAGGAAACCTAGAGAGATATTTGATTCCCTCGACGCAAACACAACCAATTGCAACAAAACAAAGCTACATGATTGTGCCCCTTAATGTTGCTAACAAACGAGGTAAACTGTATTTAACAACTTCCGACAAATTGAATCTTTTTACGAAACAAAGCAACATTGTTAGTATAATGCAACAATAAATGATCATTTCACTTTTAACCCTAGTTTGTATTTTTGTCCTTTATGGGTTGTAAATGACTAAATTCAGCTCATCAAACTGCTCTTACAAAATGGATTAATAATTGATACAGATGTAAATAATAAATAAAAAAAACAAGATAAAATGATTAGACATCAATTACCATTATCACTCTAGATCGCAGTGTTAAAACAAATAATGGGATTCCTAAAATTATGTTGAGTTGGTGCGGGGCAAGAAAATACACATATCTTAGGAAGGTGGTAGGACAAGAAACATGTTAATTAAAATAAAAACTTTTTATGAGATCATAAACATGCATGGCTCTTGTCCCATCTAATCTAAACCAAAATCAGATTGATGCCACCTAGATGATAAATCGGTGCATGATCATAGGGCATGACTGCCATTCAATGAACAAGGGTTGGCCCAAAGAGGCCCTTGGGGAATTTGAATTATTTAGAGTTGGAACCCTTAAGATTAATGAGGTAAAGTAGTAAATGATGTAATGAAAAATGAGGATGAAGGTGTCACAACTTTTGGGCAGTAGGATCATTGTTGAAAAGGACCTTAAGAAGGAGTCAAGTTCACTAGGGTTTCCAAGATAAGGAGCATTTTCCTCAAATGTGCATGATGTTGTTGGCCATCAAATGACACCACCCACAAAGTGTACTCATAACAAATTGGATTCTTCTCGTTTTCTTTTTTCTCTTTGGTTTTGGTTAGTGTTAAATATAACCTCGAATAAGAGACTAACCCTTCATTAATCCCTCTAGGGCTTGTGCCCATGTCTCTGCCCTTTGTCTAGTTTTCTGTCTTTAAAAAAAAAAAAAAAGTAAAAGAATTGGGCAACAGTTTGCTAAAATGCGCGCATTGCGTAAACTGATAAGAGGGTGATTCGTACGGGAAGAAGTCTTCCCAAGTATGCGTACTGCACCACCCTGCGCATCATTGCGTAAATCAAAGGCAAACATTCCCTTTCTCCCAGTAAAAGGTGGAAAGGAAGAGTGAGGGTGAATGTACGCATGTATTGTAATTCTTGTATATAAAATGATCTGTTCTCCCCTTTCAGTATTTCCACCATTGACATTCTCTCTACCTGCGTGTGCGGAAACAAAGTAACAAGAGCAAGTGAACCTTTGTGAACTGTTCTCTCCCTCAAAAAAGCAAACAGTAAAAAAGCTGAGCATTCTTTTTTCGACAAATGTAGCACAAAGATTTTAATTTTTTTGGGTGTAATTTTCATTGCTCTGAGTCAAAAAGCTTGGGTCTCTTCACCATCTTTTCTAAGCCTGAAAAAGCTCGCTTCTTTGTGAGCGAATTACCAGTAAAATTTTCACTACACTTTCAACTCTCACAGTCTGTATTCCATCCATGTCGTCGGATATAAGCTAGATTATGTGCCACCTTTTTCTTTGCGATTCTCGTTTGGCGTTCCCTTCGGAATCTGCCTTCAAGAATTGAGGAGCCCCGTACGAATTCCATGGGAATTTGCAAGATTTATATCCTTAAGTACAGTACTGAAGTTCCCATTTTCAGCCTACTGGTTTTGGTTCCTTTTTTGCGTTTGTGAATCTTTTGAAGCTTGTGAGCAAAGTTCGAAGCTTGAAGTAGTGGAAGTTGTACTGGTCGTGCTTGTTGTGTGAGTAATGGGTAGGAATCGTCTGCTATTGCCAACAGTTGGACCGCCATTAAAACGGCGAGCAGGATTGCGGAGGAAACAGGCTGGAAGAGGGTCTTATAGGGGAAGCTAGGACAAGGGGATTTGGGGAATTGGAGGGTTTTTCTTGTTTTTTGGAGGAATAAGTAACAGCCCTTTATCAGGGGTTCCTTCGGCGTGTGAAAACTTTTGAGAGTATCAGGATGGGTACCAACTTGCGCCAAGTACTCAAAAGCCTCTGTTTGAACACTGATTGGAAATACGCCATCTTTTGGAAGCTCAAACATCGTGCTCGGATGTAAGTTCATATTTCACTTCTCCTCGCCCACCCCCCTTCCCCGCTTCATATATCGTTTTTCTTTTTCTTGGTCTGCCTTGGTATATACCCTCTTTCTGGATGCTATTGCTGACAACTCAGAGTATATTAAACCAGCTGAAATTTTAGTTTTGCATACTCTGGTCTGAAATTGACTTTAGTTATTTCAAGTATATAATTTAGTGGGTTGAATACTTGTGCCTGGTTTTTCCTAATACCGTTCAAATCCTACCAGAATTTAACATTTTTGAGTATTCAATAATTTTATCCTTCAGTTTTTTTGTGCTTTTCGTTTATTGATTTCCTTACTTATGCTTAATTTATTGAGTGTAATGATATCTAGGCGATTAAAGAATATCATGCTTATTACAATAATCCAGTTTAGGTTTTGGACTTAGAAGGGCATATGAGCATCTAGAACCATATAGGCATAACATTTCAGGGAGTGTTTGCTCTTGGATGTTATCTATTTTATTTCAAGGAAGACTCTTATGTTCTAAAAGTGTTTTCTTTGATTGGATTGTAAATCTTCTATCTTGTCAGAGGGCTTTATGTTACTTCCCCTCTTGTGTATATGCTATGGACTAAGGATTACATTTGTAATTGTTGTTTATTGTTTTCGTATCTAAGTGCAGATGGCACTATGCTGCATTATCTAATTTTGCATGTAATATTTGGCTATTGATTTGTTGGTTAAGGAAGTAGTTAGTCCTTCCAAGAGTTAAATAGCATGATGTGTCCCCTTAACTTATTTTCCGGGTGTGGTACTTGTTTGCAGGATCTTGACATGGGAGGATGCTTACTATGACAATCCTGATGATTATGACTCTTCATCTTCAGAGAATAAGTGCCGCCCAAAGACCATGGAACAGAGTCATGGTGGACATTTTTCACATGACCCTCTAGGGTTAGCTGTGGCTAAGATGTCATATCATGTATATTCTTTAGGGGAAGGGTATGACTAATCTGAGAAACAATGATGCTATTTAATATTAAGTTCATCTATTATGTAGCTCTTATCCTATGTTTTAAATTGTTACTAAATCATTATAAATGGTTGTCTTTTTCTTCCAATGTTTTCCACCATTACTCCTTTGCGTGCCCTTTTATAAATCCACATAATTTAAACAACTCTTAAATTTGATGAGCTTTCATTAGTCATAATGGTTCTCCTCTTCCTATCAATGGCAGCATCCTCACCTCTTAAAGTAATATTCCATTGCCCAAGAGGTTTGTGTCTTCATATCATATTGATCCTTGGTTTTACAGTATTGTTGGACAGGTAGCTGTTACAGGAAAGCATCGCTGGATCTGTGCAGATAATCAAGTCACAGGTTTTGGCTCGTCATTTGAGGTGAGGATCCTAATTATCCAGTCTCACCCTTAATATTCTCTTCACCTTGTAAGATTTGAAATATCCAGCTGGTACCATAAAGTATTGTATCCTTACCTATCTGCTTTTCCAATTATTCTGATTTGTTTTCCCTCCATTGGTTTGATTTTCAGTTCGCTGATGGGTGGCAATCTCAGTTTTCTGCTGGAATTAGGGTGAGCGACTTCTCTGTCATTTTTCAAAATTTTAATATTCATGCCCAGGGGATACTGCTAGAGATAACTGTCTACATCCACAATTTTCAATTACCTTTTTACTAAGGATGGTTGATGATTTAATTTCAACATTGCATTTGAAATATTGTGCTTTGTGTGGTTTTTCTTAATATGACAAAATGACGTCTGCTCTGGCAATTTTTATATTAGATGTTGAGACTTCAAATATTATGATTAGTGTAGTGTGCTGCATCGTATTGATAATTTCATTGAAATAATTTTCTTATTTACCAAAAAAGCTGGCTGCTGTATTGCAGTAGACGCTGAATGTGACTCTTTATTTTGTTAGAGTTGTTTTCATTAGGAAATGGGAAATAAACACAAATTTTCCTTTTATGATAGAAGGGCAACTTAAAAAATAAAAAAGAAGAAAAACAAAATTTAGCTTCTGGGCTTTCAGAGTAAACTACTAATTATCTTCCAGAAGTTGATTTCTTGAGTTGCATCACTTAATCTGCTTCATGTTGCATTAAGATTTTTTATTAACAAAGCTTTTTTATTTTTTTTTTATTTTGCTTTGTAGACCATTGTTGTTGTAGCTGTAGTCCCGCTAGGAGTTGTTCAGCTTGGCTCTTTAAATAAAGTAAGTTTAGTCTTCTTTTATATTTTCTGTATATATGCTGAATCTTTTATGTGGTAGTCCATTTATTATTGGAATATTTAATAATTTGCTCCACTTCTATCATCCATTATAGCAGGTGGTTGAAGATATGGGGGTTGTAACTCATATCAGAAATCTCTTTTTGGCTACTCAAGATTTCTCGATAGGCCATTTTCCTAGTCAAATACAAAATAGTGTGAAGAATTCTCTATCTCTGGTATCCTTCTTCCTTCATCTCTTTCTGTTTTTATATGTCTCTGCATGAATGTGCACATGTGAGTGGGAATGGGAGGGTTCTGCGTGGCCATAGGCATGTGCATATTTGCAGATACTTATGTAGCAAGTGGAGCTATGCCATAATTGTTTTTAGTCCAGATGCATTGAGTATGATCATAATGTTAGATCCTTACTTTTTCAGCCAGATGCATCAAGGAAAAATTTGTTTTCAGAAATTGTACCTGATTGCTTACGTGATACAGAGAAAACAAGGAAGAGTGAAACACTGGATATTTTTCCCTTTTCATGTTCTGGGAAAAACTTTTCACCTGCTGTTTATCAGAACATGGCTGTTGATGTGGCCAAGCATGGGGGGCCTGAATTAGACAGTGATGAAAGTTCCATTTTGCTTCAGTCAATAAAAAATACAATGAATTTGGAGCATAAAAAATATGTAGAGATGAGACCCCTAAATGAGAGGAGGTGTGAAGGCGACAGCAGTGGCTGTGAAGATATGAGGGTGGAATCAGGAAAAAAAGTCACATCGTTGGTACACAATTCAGTTATGGATAACAATAGCTTCAATGATTTGATACTTCCATCAGAAAAAGTTGGAGTTGATTCTGCCTGCTTCCCTTCAGAATTTCTTGATGCTGTTGTGTGTGAAAGTGATAAGTTACATTATTTGGATCTTAACCAAAGAGGAGTGTTGAATTTGCCCAAACCTTTAGATGCGAGCTCCCACAAAGATACAGGAAAGTTAGGGTTTCAGACCAATCCTTGTTACAAGGATACCTCATACACATTCTTGAAATTCCCTGCTGGCTGTGAGCTACATGAAGCACTTGGACCCGCTTTTCGGAAAAGGAGTAGATATTTTGATTGGGAGGCACAGGTGAATCAAGATATTAAAACTGTGGTGATGCCAGATGAGATCAGCTGTAGTCAGTTGACTTCTGAATCTCATCCAGAGCATCTGTTGGAAGCAATAGTGGCAAATCTTTGCCATAGTAATAATGATGTTAATAGCGAGCTATCATTTTGTACATCTGTTCAGTCTGCAATGGCACCTGAAAGAAATCCTGAAGCTTCTATTCATACTGTGCACACTATTAATGCAGAAGGTTTTTCAATGGATCAGCCCTCTCTTGTCAGAGAAGATAAACAACATTGTTTGAGTTCATCAGGGATTTGTGGTGTGATGTCCCCCAAAGGTTTTTCATCCACATGTCCTAGTTCATGTAGTGAACAGTTTGAAAGGTCTTCTGAACCAGCTAAGAGCAACAAGAAGAGGGCTAGACCAGGGGAAAGTTGTAGGCCCAGACCAAGGGACAGACAGCTGATCCAAGATCGTATCAAGGAGTTGAGAGAGCTGGTTCCAAATGGGGCAAAGGTATCTCCCTGTAATCTATGTTTCCGAGTCCTGTTTCAGTTATTCAGTTTTTATTTTATGGTAGTTGCAGTTCCTGTTCATGTGGCTAAAAATTTGTGATAACTCAAACAGTGCAGCATTGATTCATTACTGGAGCGCACAATAAAGCACATGCTCTTTCTGCAGAGCATAACAAAGCATGCTGACAAGCTAAATAAATTCACTGATTCAAAGACAAAGGTAAGGTTTAAGGATATTTCTATAGTCTACATATCTGCTGGCCCATGGTTTTTAGAGGAGTTAACTGATACCTTTCTGATCAATTAAGAAGTGATATTTGAACTTTAAGGTCTGTTTATGTGGTTATAATCAACTTCAAATTAAGAGGTTTCTGTAACATTATTTTGCAGTTGCATCACATGGAATCAGATGTTCATGGATCCTCTAGTTATGAACAGGGTTCAAGTTGGGCAATGGAGGTAGGAGGCCATTTGAAAGTTAGTTCAATATTAGTGGAGAATCTTAGCAAGAATGGGCAGATGCTCCTTGAGGTATGTATGAGTGAAAAATTACAATTTTGATTTAGTATATACTAATTGATCAGAAAACTATTAGAATATAGAGGAGTAAGAAGTTTGAGAAATGAGGGGGGTAGTGAGCCCGGGGTTGGAGGTCCTTCAAAGATGGTGGCCCCTACTTATTATCCGCGAATGAGTATGTTTCTTATATTGTAATTATTCCTTATGCTGGCATGCTGCAGATGTTGTGTGAGGAGTGCAGTCATTTTCTTGAAATAGCAGAAGCCATAAGAAGCTTAGGCCTGACAATTTTGAAGGGTGCAACAGAAGCTCAAGGCGAGAAGACTTGGATATGCTTTGTGGTTGAGGTAGGATCAGAATTAATGAGGCTTTATTTTTATTTTATAATTCTAGTTCCACTTCTCCATTATCTACGTAGCCCAATTTCGTGGACTGCCCATACAAATGAAAAGCCACCTGTGTTAGATGCTGTTGTAAGATCTTGATATCATAGTTTATAGCTTTGGCCTTTGCTAGATTTGTATTTTTGAGAAATCAGTTCAAGTTAGCATCAGTTATATATAACCATATAGATTCCATAAGAGATCTGTGCATTGAAGTTTTAAGTATTTGCATAAAAGATTAGCATTAGTAGAATACAAGGTTGCAAGCATTCATGATTGGATCTTGTCTACTTTCAAGATATTAATATTGGTGAGTGAATTGTCACAGGGCCAAAACAACAGAAGTGTACACCGATTGGATATCCTCTGGCCGCTTGTTCAAATACTGCAATCCAAGAGTACAATGTATTCGCAATAATTGGGTTGGTTCTTGTAAACCTCTAGGCTCCTTCATTGACTGTTGTAATTCCTTCTTGTATCTTTAAACGATGCTTGAAATCTTCTATTCTCTTCGCTCCACCCCCTTGTTCCGGAGAAGAAAATCTTGGGGGTAGGAAGATTGAAGAGATTAAAGAAGAGAAGAAAGACACCCTACATTTGTTGAGGAGCTATATTCTAGAGGCTTTATAGTGTGTCAAGATGCCATTTGTTGTGTTTATCTTGTGTTGTGGTTGGTATGTGATTTTGATTTGTTTAAGGGTTTGACAATGGAAATAACACAATGCATTGAACGCATTTTAGTACCATTTCTTATGTTCCAAACATATGTTTATTGCGTCATTTTAAGTCTTCGTTTACTCTGTACACTTGTTATGAAAATATTATGCATGTAGAGCTTACTGGAAAACGTATTGGTAACTCTAATTTACATTTAGGAAGGGTGTTGAATGTTCAGAGAGGCTCCTGGACTGGAATTATGGTGGCAACTTATTATTCATTTCATCACTAGTATATAGCTGGTTATATACTAAAATGGGGGAGGGCTTTGCTGCCATCTAGCCCTTTAGATCTGTAAAATCCAAGATATTCACTAATATGAGTTTCCCTGTATTTAGGCGGGTTGTTGTTGGATGTAAACTCCTTTATTGGTCCATATGGTGTAGACTTGTGCCTTGCACTTGGATAAAAAAGGCAAGCAGCTGATACCCTGGGCCCAACTAGTCCAGCCAGCACTCTATGCTCAACACTCTTAAACTTGTCATTGGTGATAAGCTACAGAAGAAGGAAAACAGTGACTTGAGTTACCTGAAGCTACTGCTACATGACTAACCATGTCAATAACTGGAATTCCCCGAGGGAAATGAAATATTCTTTCTTCTCATGATTATGTAGGAAGTTCTCTAGACTGGAAAATACTAAGTTATTTGGAAACCAGATGTTACCTGCATAAAGTCTCCGATGTTGGCCACCAGTGCTCCATGCACGGGTTTTATGTCAACCCACTGATCTTGGTAGAGAACCTGGAGGCCCCCTATGCTGTCTTGCAGGAGAAATGTCAGGGATGATGGATCTGAATGCTTGGTGGTGCCCAAAGTCAGGTCTGGTTCTGGACAAACTGGGTAATAGTGGCATAACATTGTTTCACTCTTCATGCATTCTATGCTTGAAAGATAGTCGCTCCTTAGCCCCAGAGCCTCTGATAGTAGTTCTGATACTACCTCTCTCAGTTTGATCATATGCCCCATGTATTGGATCACTGCTTCTCTGCAGGAAAAAGAACTGAGAGAGTGTTAAATCAAAAGGAACTAGTTTTTTCTCCAGAATGTTAGTTGCACAAATTTTATTATCACAACCATTTATTATTTCGTGTCTCAGTACCTGCACATTGGGGGAAAGGCCTCAGGGTTAAGGGGACCATCTTGGAAGTCACATGCTAAGGTGTCCCTCCAATTTGCTGCTTTGGATACAAGGAGATCACCATTGCAGAAGTACCTCACTCGTGCCTTATGATCACGGGAATACCACTCCTTCTTCACATCTCTGGGTTGCTCATGGAATTCTCTGATGCCTTTTAGCAACTTGTCCATGACACAACCTGGAACTCCATGGTTGACCATTTGGAAGAAGCCCCATGTTTCTGATGCTTCACGAATTTCATTAATTATTGCTGCTCGGCGACAGCTTTTGTAACCTTCAAAATCAATCACCGGAACCTGGAAGCAAGCAGTGGCAGTGGCAGTGGCAGCAGTAGCTGAACTTGGGAGGCTCTGTGGTGAATGAATGAGGAATCTGGGGAGCTTCACAATACCAGAGTCTACAAGTCCTTTAACTCCAGCCTTAGTGTCATCAAATTCCTTCACTTCCTTGGCTCTGTCATAGCCTGCTTCGTCTTCAACAAATTCCTTCACTGCCTTGCCTCTCTCATCTTCAACAATGAGCATGACTTCCATGTTAAACTTGGAAGGGCCACGATATTTTTGCGTCAATTTTGAGAACGTGGGTACCCATTAAATTAAGAGAGTACAAGATTCCAAACCTTGAATGGAGAGAAGAAAATGCAAACCAGATGCCTCTGAATTAAAAAAAATATAGATGCATTGAGATTTGAGTGTTGCAAAGAAAGGCCGATATGGTGAGATACCCACTTTTGGCCTGTCTCCACTCGTGGATTATCTTTCAACATTATAGTAAGGTAACCATAATATGTTTTTGTTTTTTTCCTAGGTTTCTTTGCAGATTCTCTTAATACATTTTACGTCTGTCGGTTTACTAATAGCCAAATTTACCACCCGGACTCTAAACCACGATATTCTTAGGTCGAAACAAATAATAGTTTTACAATGTCTTCAATCGTAAGGAATTTACTGACAATTTAAAAGACTTATTTGAATTTTCACGAACATACACAACAATTAAACCAAAATCTTTTATCATATCAGTGAATCAAAATTAATAGTCAGCCGCTTAATTAGTGTGGTCTCAAAGGTAGATTCGCCCTTGACTATGTAAATGTAAGAAGTAGCTCATGGAGGGTAGAGATATCCTAATCGTGATATTTTGGAAGTTTGAGAGAGACGTTCTTGTTTGGGTGTCGTATCAAGGATAGCATGATGTTTTTGTCTGGGTCTCTTCCTTCAATGAAGGTTCGACACATAGGATTGCAAGGAAATACAATAAAGTAGTTGATTTGCTATCACGGTATGCCAAGTCTCATTCTAGTTGCCTAAAACATGCATGCATCATGCATTGCTGTTTGCAGCCACTTATTAATTATATACTTTCTTTTTCTATTAGCTATGTGGGCAGGGCAGGGATGTCTCTCTCGGTTACCTCCATATCAAACTCTTAATAACTTTTTTTTTATGAAAATAATACCTCATTTAACCTCTTATTACTCATAATCAATTACCCTTAAAATAAATAATTTCTTTCTCATCCAAATTAATTGCTTATAATTAAGGATACCATTTTCCTCTGCTCCAATCATACGTCTTTACCTTCTCACACACGATATAAATGATTTATTGAAAAGAATTTAAAAAGTTTTATTTACATCAAGGATCAAAGACTAATTAAATTTAAATATAGCTATTTATTTACTTATAAATTTTGCTACATTTTATTCATTTAACACTCTGAAAAAAAAAAAAAAGCAAACCAATGGAAGGGAGGTTTTGTGGCAAGAAATGAACAAAGTGAAGCACATGTGATAGACGGGTGTTTGGACNATTTTGCTACATTTTATTCATTTAACACTCTGAAAAAAAAAAAAAGCAAACCAATAGAAGGGAGGTTTTGTGGCAAGAAATGAACAAAGTGAAGCACATGTGATAGACGGGTGTTTGGACTCTAGCCGGGACTACGGAGCAAAATCAATAAATTGCGTGGGGTTTCGTACCTTCAAGATAGTTCATAGCTTTCGGTTTCTTTGCAATCAGAACAAGATTGCAGTAGCAATCATGGACCCAAAGCCATTTAACATTTTGAACTTTATGGTTTTTCTCAATCGATTTCCCTTCTGCCTCCTCCCCCACAACTTCTTTTGTTAATTGGGGGGCCACTCTTAGAATTATTTGTCTACCAATATAATTGTTAATTTCCCATCAAAATTATCATCTTTGTGCCTTCAATTCATGTATAAATAATCACTAAAATTCAGCTTAGATTTACGTTTGCTTCACTTTCACACTAAAGCTGACTAAGAAGAGAAGGAAAAATGGTAATATATACCTCTCAAGTCATGTCTTGAAGCAAGATCTAAAATATTCAAAATATAGTACTCATATTTAATACTTAAGAATATATATATAGAGATGTTGAAGCAAATAATTAATTTAATTAGCAGGTTTCCAACCAATATGGTGAGATACTTGATACTCACGTCACGACAATCTTTAAAGATAAGACTTTGTCACTTGTGGTTCACTACGTACGAGCCATGGCATGACATTCACTTCAACCAGCTGGAAGTTAATAGTGAGCTTATGTCATGTGGGACCAATTTCATGCACAAAGATATTTTGTTGGGTCATTTTTATTTTTGTTTCTTCCTCATAGTAGTATCAGGAAATTATGCAAAATATTGCAGCATTGCATGTGAACTTTGTCGAGAACCTTTAGGTATAGAGTCGTATGGTGCACGTACTCCCAACTCCCAAACAAAAGGAGTGGTCAGGCTCCAATTTCAGAGGAATATATATGGGACACGCAATTGCATGCACCAGACTCGAGACAATACATTTGGACTCATCACCCTATATATATATTAATCATTGTCCACAAAAACTAGTCAAGTTCATTATATATTACGATTCAATGTCTTGGAAGAGAGTCTCCGCTACAGAGTTCTTTGGTGAAAATTTTGGTTAAATCATGTTGGGCAGGGATGTCTCTCTCCAATCTCCATCATCCTAATATCAAAGTCACAATCGCATTTACACTTTAATTTGTTATCTTCGATCTCATCAAGTTTTAAACCATGATCTATTTTTCTGTAAATTTTTAACAAAATTTACCAGCTCAATTTACATTTCATTTCATTTTGGTGTAGCCTAATTCATTCTTAAATTTTTAATAATTATAAAAAAAATCTCCTACGCAATACACAGTTATTATTCAAATAATTAAATGGCTTAATTTGTGAAATTCTATAATATTGTCACATTTTTTTAATTCTTTTTTAAACTCTTATAAAATGGAATGAGTGCTATTTTGCTCCCTTGCAATCCAGCCAATCAGTACATGACTAAGGACGCCCTATTCATCTATTTAATGACGGAATAATGGGTTAAACCACAAAAAAAAAAATAGAGGTAAAGTGTAATGGGTCAAAATCATACGTTATTTCTTTCTAATTGAACTCAAACAAATACACCAACACACCTACATCTATATATATATATATATATATATATATATATCAGTAAGTAGAAATAACTAGTCACTGTGCTTTATTATATATAACTAGTCACTTTGCTTTTTAATATAGCTGCTCATATAAAATATTAATTGTAGCTAATGTAGGTAGGTTATGGTTGGGGAGAAGCAGGCTTCAAAGCAGGGATCAATTTATTTTACTTCATCATGCATATTTGCATGCAAACACCAAAATTAGCACCGTACTTGGGTGTAGCTTTGGAAGCTTTTACTCGGTGGTCATTCCCGCAGTGTCTCTTGCAATTTTCCCTTAGCATCGCTATGGGACTATTTTCTTCTCTGTGACTGTGAGAGTACACGTCAAGCCCACAAGGGATTGCAAGTGCAGTAGTAGCAGTACTAGCCTGTAAACCATATTCCATAGCAACCATAACAGAAGCTAAAGCCATCAATAAAGTGAGCCTTCTGGACACAACACAGCCATGCTCAATCACACCTTTTTTTTTCCCTTTCATGTCAATTTGGATTTGGAAATCAGAAACAATTTATGCTTGTATTTATGTTTATGCATGGGCTATCGGAATACACCAAATAACAAAATTTCTAGATTAATTAATATCTTTACGTATATATGAAAACAGTAAACAGTAAACATTAAACAAACAGTTCCGTGATAAGAAATTAAGAATGGTGACCTAGTCAGTATATATAAATGGCTGTGCTATGGAGTTTCATAATATATAACCTATTAGCTTAGGAGGTTAATAAAATTAATTTAGCTTTTGTATTGCTGACTATTTGTAAACCTGAAATATATGCTGCAAGAAGCATTTGTGTCTAAATATTATGGTATTCTGGAGTACTGAAGAATTTCTATTAGACCAAAATCTTATTTTAGTTTCATTCAAAGGTTACGTCTTAAAAATAGAATGAGGTAATTAAGCTGTTCTAAAAGACAACTTGTGAATTCTTATATTAATTTATCATAAACTAATTGGTTAAGCGGAACTAATGTCAAGTTTTACCCCCAAAAAAAATTTGAAAAAAACCCACCAGATCACAGCAACAAATTAAATGGGATTGCTTTATAAATGTTGGTTATCCTATATGTCTATTTTCTGAGTGATCCAATAGCATGAAGCAAAAAATGCTATAATCTTAATAATTGCAGCAAAAAAATAAATAAATAAATTGTCATAACGGTTTAGAATTAAAAAAAAAAAAAGTTAAGATATGTTGCATAAATAGCTAAAAATAAAATTATTCATAGGTCTTTACCTAATTAATAACTTAAGTTTTTCGGTTGAATCAGTTCTTTGATATAATAATCAGNTATAATCTTAATAATTGCAGCAAAAAAAAAAATAAATAAATTGTCATAACGGTTTAGAATTAAAAAAAAAAAAAAAGTTAAGATATGTTGCATAAATAGCTAAAAATAAAATTATTCATAGGTCTTTACCTAATTAACAACTTAAGTTTGTCGGTTGAATCAGTTCTTTGATATAATAATCAGAACCTCTTTGACCAAACGGTCAGGAGATCAAATTCTTCTACTCCCACTTTCTCAATTAAATTTAAATTTCAACATAAAGTATAAGTGAGTATATGTTTTGTCTACGCTTTAAGCTCAAAAAGACTCTCGTATGCGATGATGTGTTAGATATAAAATAACTTAAGCTTTTAAGTTTAATCGATTCTCAACAGTATTTAGCACTTGCAATAAAAGAAACAAGGGTGATAATATCATATAACGGAGCCCATCCCAAGTGAAGTGACCATAAGACATGGGTATGAAAACAGAGAATTTTACTTTAGTACACAAAGTAAACTCATATTGAAATCATAAGTTGATCTTTAATTAAATATTATCCCACACAAACACAGTGAGAAAAATTCATAACACACATAATTTTTATTAATTAGCATGAGACTTCATTGTGTCCACTAATTCTATTTTTGTTAAGGGCTCTTAGAGTCACGGATACGTCGCTTCACGCATTGTTTCAGGCATTCTTCGAAATGAAGGAAGTATTCACCAGATGATTTATTGTACTTGGCAGCAGCAGTAGTTTCACACTCTTTCATACAATCTCGTGTCCTTAGGTGATGAATTAGATATTGACCTTTATTAATTTTATTTATATTGTGAGGGATTGCCCATGGAGATTGACTACTCAGCGGCAAACAAGACCTAAAGCTTGATATATCCTCAATTCCTTGTCCTTACACAATATCTGAAATAAGAACAATAAAAAGTCACAGAAATTCACAAAATAGATTTTTGTCTAAATTGTCTTGACTGCTTTCACAGTTTACATAAATTGCATTATCGAAAAAAAAAATTATGATTTATGTATATACTCCAAGAAAGGGAAAACAAATTTTCACTCCTCCTCTAACACCGTTACATCCTCCGTTTCTGTTTCTCCCATCCCTGAAGTCAAACAAACACTGCGTCCGATTTCTGTACCCGCAAACTGCTGAATACAGAGACACGTCCCATCTCCGTCTGTATAAAACGCAGTCACACTTTGACATGGCTCAACTTCAGATCTGTTACTTACTTTTGATATTCACTGATGAAAGAATGTAAAGACGGAAAATATCTAAATTTGGGGTCGAATTCAAGCCCTTTTGGTAGTAATCAAGGTTCAAAGTTTACACATGCAATCTAAATCTCGGTTTAAATTCAATCGTCTTAATTCATGTATAAATATCAAATTTCAGACATTCCATCACTATCACCATACAATACCCAATTGCCCAAATCTAAACACCATAGCTTTTTTTAATTAAAGCTCAAGAATAATTTTATATTTAATATGTATCAACACACGAAAACTCGAGCTTGAAGCGTGAACAAAGCATATGCCAACTTATATCATGTATTAAAATTTTAATTTAATTGAGAAAGTGAGGTGGAAGGATTTGATCCGCTTAGTTAAATAAGCTCTAATACCATGTTAAAGAACCGATTCAATCTAAAAGCATAAGTTGTTAGTTAAAAACTCATGAATGATTTTATACTTAACATAATTTAGTAATGAACAATTTGAAACTTTTGTATAAAATCATAAATTTAAATTAATTTATTAGATAAAATAAAATAATAGAAATCACATATTTATTTAAGAATAGTTATAAAGTTACATCATTCTAATAACAATTATGACCATCAAACATTTTTCTTATTATATAATCATAATTTCACTTAATTAAATATTCCACTTGAACTCATTATTTCAGGTACTTTGACTCAAATATTACACTTTTATAACTTTTTTATATATTTATTACACTTCCAAACTTACTTACTTTAATATTACATTTTAAAAAAAATTAAAAAATTAAACAATAAATCTTTTTTGAGGCAATAGGCCCCACTAAACACGTCATGGGCCAGCCGACGCATTCTCACCGGACACACCACAGCCCACGTGGCATGTCCTCATTTTTTTGATTGTACGAGTCTAGAAATCAGGGAAACTCCAACCAGAAAACAAAACAAAAAGAAAAAAGAACACTTTTTCTTACATAGAAAGCAGTGACCGTGCCAGCTGAATCACCAGCAACCATCTTTATGTACATGCTGAAAAAGAATAAAAAAAAAAATGGGGACAAGCCACGTGGGTTGCGGCGTGTCCAGTGGGCACACACCGTCTAGCCCACAGCGTGCTCGATAGGGTTTATTGATCTAAATTTTTTTTTAGTTTTAAATTTTTTTTAAAAAATATAATATTAAAGTAAATAAGTTTGAAAGTATAATAAATGTGTAAAAAAATTATAAAAATATAATATTTTAGTCAAAGTGCCCATTATTTCGCTTCACAAATTGGGGAGATTCAGATTCCTTAAACACATACAACAATGAAGGAAGTTAAAAGAATGAATTTAATATAATAATTTATGAGGAAGAAATGAAATCTCACAAACAACAATTAATTCATACTTTGATTTTAAATTCGAGAATTTTATGATGGATGTTTCTTAGATATTTTTAGTATTTATGTAGTATGTCATATTACATAAGAATAATCAATAAATGAATGACATGAGTACAAGTTAACTATTTTTAAGTTTGTTTAAAAATTAAATACATTATATTTTATATCTAATAAAATATAAAAATTATGTAATCTTGTTACGTCAGTATAGTATGATATACTCATGTAGTATCATAGAATCTCTCTTTTATGATACTATATGAATATGTCATATTACACTGATATGACAAACATATATAATTTTTATATTTTATTCGATATAAAATATAATTTATCTTATTTTTTTAAATAAACTTAAAAATAATTGACTTATACATATGTTATTCATACATTGACTATTCTTATGTGATATGATATACCACGTAAATACTAAAAATATATAAGAAACCTCTTTTTAAATTACACCCCACAGTACTTTTTTTTTTTTTTTTTTTTTTTTTTTTTTTTTTTTTTTTTTTTTTTTTTTCTCAAAGGAAACGAAGGTGCTTATGGTACCATACTCGACGCAATTAATAGTGCAACGCTTGACATACTTGTAGTAAGGGATGCTGGCCTGGCGGAATCTACGTGCGACTTTCTTCAAACACACACTCTTGCATCTTCTTGTTGCGATCTCGGCATCTTCAGTACCGTTACCATTTTTGGGGAAGAGAGTAAATGAATAACCACCACTACCAGGGGAAGGTGGAAGAGCAATGGATGGCAGTGACGGTTCATTAACAGTAACAGTGGCCTCTAACAGTTTTACCACAACTATGCATATTAACAACATCACCCAACTCATTCCCTTCATATTCTTTCTAATTCTTCTACCCATAAGCTCTTGATTTTTATGTCCAAGCCTAAATACAGAATCATATTTATACACAGGATTTGCAAATTTAAAAATTTCAAATAATAAGTGATTCGTAGTTTAATAGTTATATCTTTATCCAATGGGTTTTTCTCTACGAGTGGTGGCCATTGAAGGGTTACTTTTATACGGTTTTCAGCTTTGTGTATTTATCGTCATTTTTTTTTTTAAACACACAGTAAAGAAAAGAAAAAGTTTTTATACAAGTTGTCTCTTCCTTTTTGAGGACGGTTCGTGGTTTTACACCAAACCGTTACAAATTGGCATTGATGAGTCTGAGAACGACCCATCTCCAACCCACTGCCATTTGTTCAAATTTCCACTTATTAATGGATCCCATTTGGATCTGAACACGACATAGGAACTTCTTCCATTCCCATTTTCTAGTGCTCCATGCGTCTTTTTTATACCCCCGGTAAATTTCCTCTCATTTTAATTTATGACCATTTTACTCCTAAAATTTTCTAAAAAGTAAATTTACCCCAAGTGCTATTTTGTTGTTCGATTTACTTGGGCTAGCTTAGCAGTTAGCACTAATCAATTTATCCCCCTCAATAATTTCTGATTAACATGCAAACTACACCTAAAAATTTTAAGTAGCACAATGTAATCCCACAATTACATCTTCAATTCAAACATGCGAAATGTTTCAGTATCACATGTAGTAAATTGCCCCATTTTGAATGCTCTCATGCCCATGAATCATATAGATTTTTCTAAATTGATACACCATAGAAATATAGATGAGATTCCTGGAAATATATGATTACTATATTTGGTTAAACATCGATTTGCAAAAATTTTCCAAGTAGATATCCCTTAGCATAATTCATTTTTAAATCAAGATCGCCAGAACAAAATGAAAGTGCTACTCGTTTCGTTTGAAAGCATAGGCACTGAGGTTTTTCCTCACTTGGCAGACTGATTTGGCGATTGAAAAACAGTTCCTAACCTCAAATAAATAAAAGAAATATATCAAAAAAAAGAGCAACAATATAATCCTGTAAGGGTGATGCTACAGCTAGAATACTCAAACTTTGGGGGGAAAATTGGTTCTGAACCAGATACACACCCAAGCCAAATCCTCGCGATTTAAAGAATGGGTGTAACAAAAAAGAACCAGTAAATAACTCGTGAATCTCATTGCAATGCGGGTCTACCAATTGCTTTGCTGCTACTAATAGGTCTTTGTTTTGGAAGCCTTCTTCTTGGGTTGTCTTCGAGGAATTGAATTTTTCATCCCAATGAAAAACAGCAGTGCCCCAAACAGAGCCATATTCTGCAATCAGTAATTATATTTTATTAACAATTGCAACAATCCATCAAGTAACAACAGCTTGATTCTGGGCATACAAGCATGGAAAATTTATTTTTTTTGGGGAGAATTACAAAAAAATAAACTTCAGGAAAATCTTTTTTAAAAACAGAAAAATGACCACTAAAAACACACAGTAGCCACTGATCATCATGTTGTTGGTTTCAGTTTTTGAAACAGATTTCCCTTACCTTTCTTTTTTAGTAATTCTCCCATATTTTCTTTTCAAAAAAAGAAAAAAAAGAACTCAATGCTCTTACCTGTGTAAATCTGATGAAAAGTTGAGTGAATTCTCTGTCCTCACTGTCGTAATTGTAGAAATCATACAATATTGGAGTTGCAATCAACTGATGCAGAAGCTACGAGAAAGAAATAACGATAGCTTGTTAAACTTAAGTACATAGGATGGAGCTCAATTTCAGAATACAAAAATCTAGCAATACAAACCGAAAAATCAGAGTACAAACCAGAAGAAAAGCTCCAAAAGTGCTGCCGAAGATAAAAAGAATCCCTCCAAGGCCCTTAAGAGCAATAGCCCCAGCAACTAAATATTTAATCTGTTCATGACATGAATTATATCATAAAACAGTCTAGCATATTGTACAATGGAATATGCATGAAAAGAGAAGAAAGGGGTACTCAACCTATAGTTACAACTTTAATTATATTTTGATGCAAAGGATGCACTATATATCTATATGCATAACAGTTCTAATGACGCAAGAAGTTTAAAAAGGTTCATAGTTCAATCATTTACAACCCTGATGTCGCATTAATGCCAGTGGGGTAACAACAACAAAAGTCTTATTTAATAATACCATGGTAGACATTTCATCATCCACTAATAAGATGTCGGGGCCCTATATTTATCATTAATAAGAGGAAAAGGATATGAAAAAGCTATTAAAACCAGATGCAGTCTCCATCTCCAATCCACACTCTCGTGTTTAGTTTAAGCACCTTGTCCTCATTCCTCTCTTTTCATTAACTTTCTTTTTTCTCTGGTTCATTGTATATTAATCAAGTTTTCCTGAAATGACAGATAACAAGCAAGAGAGAGAGAGACAGGGTGACTAACGTCAATTTCTGGAACTTGAAAGCCAACGTGAGAATCCACACGATGCGTAAAAGCATTAACCTTTGGTCTGAGTGCTTTCACTGAAGATCCCCCATCAACCCCATAGTCATTGAATCTACAAGAGTAAAGCACAAAACACGTGACAAACAAGAAATTCTAGAAAGTATTACAGCCTAAAAGGGCAGGAAGATAAGAAAATACAAATCAAGCAGAAATAGAAAGCAATAAACGCAAGTAAGCTTTCTAGGAAACTTTTCCAAATCCATAATATGACAATTAGAATGGAGCTAAGACACAAGGATTGAAAAAGATCCTATTTCACGGAAAATATAAAAAAATAAATAAATAAAAGAATCACAATATTCACATCTTTCTACTTCAACCAACAGACTAAAGTGGTAATGAATATCAGAAATTCATCATGTAATCGAGATCACAGATTTGAGTTTCTCATGCAACCCCTACTCCCAGGCATACCATTGCTCTCTATAAGAAACTTCACTTGTCCATGTAATATACAAGATAAACAAAATCAGGGTGCACCAATGATCTACATAAAAAGGTTACAGTGAAGGGTCAACTAATCAAGACATAGCATATCCATACCCAACAAATGGTTTCCTTAGAGATCCGTAGCTTTTTACTCTAAGTTCTGCTTAATGTGGCATATAGGAACCAATATAGATTGGCATGCACCTGCTTTTAATGAAATAAGCTTCCTAAAACAAATATATCGAAACAAGATAGCAATACAAATCAAAATTTAGATATAAAATATTTACCATCAATTGCTCAACTTCAGAAAAACACAATTAAAAGCACAGTTAGCACATATATATGCCAACTCCCAAGCTCTATAATAACATAATTCGGTAACAAGTTATTTGACAACTAATGATATATACTATGTGCTAATCCAACTTGTTATGATATTAACACATTGGTCAAGGTACAAAATTATGTGTCAATATCCACAGATAAACTACATACCATCTGTAAGAAGGAATCATATTGATAATCATTAAAAGTTACATTGACAAGTACATTTGGGTTAATACAAATATATTAAATGATTCTGAAAAAGTTATTATCCTGTTTGCACATCTCTTAAATCCAAGTCCTTAAGTCCCACTCAAAACCTTCGTATCCCAGCTCAGTGATTGCAATTCTACACCAGTCATTCGTGAAGATGCAATTTTCTATACTAATGAAATGCATTAACATAAATCTGGCCAGGACAAACAATTAATTTAAGCGATTAGGTACAATTCCAAAATAGTAAACACATCCCCTTCCATACAAAGATTTTCCTTCAAAAGTAAACCGTTTAATGCACGATTTTTTACTTATATTCCTTACAAGCTCTTTTTCCATATCAGAAAAGCACTTGAAAATTGCCAGCCAGCCCATATTATGACGTATCAAGACAAATGACCCATAAGACCAATAAGAGAGACATAGATCTATTCAGCCTTTTCACTCTAAACTGGTCAGACGAAGAGTTCAAACCTTGACTGTAACAGATCCAAGCAGAGCAAAGACGAAAACAATCAAATCTGTGGAAACAGTTGCTTTTTGGTAAAACAACACACAGATACACCACAAAACAACCATAAAAGCATGAAAATTGAGAATGAAACAAAAAGCAGTCAAAGAAAAAGATTTAGCGTAATAAATGTACTAACTCTTGGAAAGCAGAGAGGATGAAAACGGAGGCGAAGAGGACCCTCCCGAGAAAAGAGGCAAAGGCCATTTTTGGTGTTTCTTGCAGAGAGCGAGTCGCGAGAGAGAAAGAGGAAATCTAGGCGTGCCCCGAAAATCCTGTGTTTTCTCCCTCGGACAGAGCAAGAGGAAGGGATTGACGAGGTTTGAAAGTACAAGAGAAGTAAAGAAAGGATAATGTAGTCATTTTGAGAGTCAAAGGGTAACATGGTCCACAGAGGCAAATATATTTTCGGTGCCGCTAGGCCGCTTTATTGAACGGCATGGGCCACAGGCCGGCATTTATTTATTTATCTATTTATTATTTATTTTTTCTTTTTATCTATGTAAAAATTATAAACAAGAATAAATTTTTTTTTTGTTCTCGAAAAATGCAGCTATTAATAAATTCGTCTTCTAAAAATTTTTAGTGATAAATTGGTCATTAAATTATTATTTTGTCTGACAAATTAATCTTCTAGTATTTTAATGAGAAAAGTTTAGGACTCCTACAGACCTATTTCTTAAATTTTTTTTATTAATATTGCTTAGTTATGTTTAAGCTTTCCTTTTCTTATTCAAGTCCTCCTTTTCTTTTCTTTGATTTTGCTTATGAAATGACTAATTTATTAGCGAAATAATAATTCAATAACCAATTTGTCACCGAAAATTTTTAGAGGACAAATTTGTCAGTGATTGCATTTTTCAATGACTAAAAAAGGGTTTTACTCTATAAATAAAACTTAATAATATAACTCAATCACAAAACAACTACTTTAAAAAGTATAAGCCACTAGGTTTGGTCTAATAGTGAAAAATTTTAGTAGTATGTAAAAAATCAAGAGTTTGAACCTCATTGCCGTCATATAACTAAAAAAAATATAAGTAAATTTTTAACTGAATATTGAAAATTGTTATAAGTGAAAATTTCCCTTGTTCATGAAAATGTCTTATAACAACCATAGGAGTTTAATGAGTGTGCGATTTTCCTCCAATGTAGAACAATATTTTATATTTGTCTCAAAACTAACATCCATCAGCTCCTTAGATTCTTTCTATTGCAAATGCTTTTATTTATTTTTATTTTTTTTAGAAGACCTATGTAAATGTTGTTAATGGGTATTAAAATTGTCTTAGGAGTATGTTATATATTTAATCTCTCATCGTGACTTGTAAATTGTATTTCTTTCTGTTTTACTAGATATAGAATATTTACATTACAATATATATTTATATATAATTTCAAAAAAAATCTATATATAAAAAAGTAAATATTTAAGTCTTTAATAATACTACTATAATCAGTAAGAGCAAGTACCTAAAATTTAATTCCAATTCTTTGAAATTTCCTCAACCTTAAAGGTTGTGAGTTTTGCAACTTGTGCTTGGTTGCTATAATTATGTCATATAGTATTTTTATTAGAATGTTGAGATGTAATTTTCACATCAATACTTTTGCTTAGATTTAATAAGGTAACTTCAATCAAATATTAATACTCTATATCCAACAAGAAGAGATATAACACGTGTTTGGAAAATTAATGAGATGAAGTATTAGAATCCACACAAATATAAACGTTGGCTACACTGTAAACTTTGAATTTTGTAATACTCAGCTAAGAGGCACAAGTAATATCCACTTCAGAAACAAAAAAAGTGTAAGTAATATATTGAAGACATATATTTAACGCAATACATATATATATAAGGAGAATCACATATATATTATGATTAATAAATATAATTAAATTAAAAAATAAAAAAGGCTATAAAATCTTTAAAATAAGTTCATAAATAATTTTGAAAATTAGAGACTTAGATATAAAATAGTCTTAACGCTAATTTTTTTGTTTTGTTTTGTTGGTACATCAACGGGGCCAGAGGCCTATGTTATGCTTATAGTTAATTGGGCTAAGGAGATTACAGGTTCCATAGACGAGACGAGACGTAAGCGAACAAGCTCACAAAGAGCAAAGAAACTACGTCGTTCAATAGCTAGGGCGCGATTTTCGTCATCTTTCTCCTGCGACGCTGCGAATTTGTGTATCTATCCCTGTAAGGTGTAGCGCTCAGGAACTTTCACAAGTCACAACCGCCATATACCTCATTATTTGTATAACCTTCCTCTGAAGCCACAATATTCTCCAAAAATGGCTAACCAATGTATGAAGCGAGTGCTCCATAATATATGTAAGTTTATATTCTTCAGTCCATTTCCGTCGTTTTTACTGTTGCTCTTTTTTGAATATCATAATTATGGGTTCAGTCCAATGCTGTAATTAGTAATCCCATCCTTGTAGTTGTGATCTGAAGTTATGTGCTGTATTTTGCTAAGCAATTCACAATTTACATAACATTTGCTATCTTTAATTGACGTGTCAAATCATAGAGTGGGATTTTTCTTTTACTGGATGAAAAGGGTCCGTGATTAATGGATAAGCTGCTTATGTTGTTAATTTATTAACATCTTCGTAAAAATGCTTCATAAAAACTGATATCGTCAATGTCTTCTCAGAAAGTGCCCAAAGAGGCTATAGCTGAGAATTTAAGTTCCAGTTATTTAGAGGAATGCATTTTTTCTACTAATAAGCAACATTTGAATATCTATGCTCTTTTATTCACCATGCAGATTGTACCAAATTTGTTTTCAAGAGACAAGAACCATATCGAAATTACCTGCATAGTGTTCTTAACCGCCTTCAATTGCAAAGGTCAAGAGCAGATAAGGTAGATGGAGATAAGCGTAAAGAAGTCGAAACTACACCTCAAGTTTCTTTCGAGTCTAAAATTGATAAGGAGGTAGAACACAATTCTCAGATTAGCAAATACAGTTCTGATGATGAAGATCCTGCTGATAGAAAATGGAAGTTAGAGCTGGCTTGGCTCACAAAGACACTTGAACCAGCTCTGCAATTATGTAGGTGGGCTCTGTCAACAGGTCTGTTAACTTTAGAACATGTTTCATCTGATGAAGTTAGGCAGCAGGATGGTTAATTCTTGCCAGCACCTTTTCTATGTTGTACTAAGTCAATCATATAATCTGTACCCTACGTCATTGGTAAAATTGAACGTCACTAGTTTTATGCATTTCCTAATACTCTCAATTTCTCCATTTCTTTCTCCCCATCCCCAAACCTGCATCATGAAGATGTTGAGAGTAGAAGAAGACCTGTATACATTGTATATGTCATACAATATTTTATTAACGTTTTAAGCAGACTATTCATGTTCCCAAAATAATGATTGTACGAGGTTCCAGTTTGCATTATGATATTGAAGGCTGAGTCTGTATTCAATGTTGTGCAGGAGATAAAATTGGAAACAATCCCCCACCAAGCAATCGATCCCTTATGGAAATAATTGCTTTCATTCAACGAAGCAAGATTGGAATCCAAGATTGGAGCTTGAGTGACCTTACAATTGGCTTGTATCTTATCTATCTTCGTCAAGCTTCCACAAATGCGTTTGAAGATGTCAAAGGCATTCAGATCTCATCAGAATCCATTGTAATTTCCAATACTGAATTCCCTAGGGCATGCATGTTCATGTGATATAATTAAATATCTTATCCCGTTAGCTTTTCTTTGCAAATTACTGTGGTCCATTACATGCTTGATTTTTATTAGGAAATCTTATTGCATTTCAGGTTCAAGATCTTATTTATCACATTGAGTTGGCTAAAGGCGCTTATAGGGATAATGCTGCAGGTCTTGCAAGGAACAGCATGCTCCGAGAAAATAATGTATTGAAATTTGTTAAAACCTCCAGTGTGATGAGGCCTGGATATTATATAGGGGTTGATAGCCGTAAGAAACTTGTAATTCTTTGCATCCGTGGCACACAGACGGTCTATGACCTTATCACTGACATAGTTTCCTCAAGTGATGGAGAAGTCACCTTTGAGGGCTATTCAACCCACTTTGGTACTGCTGAATCTGCTCGTTGGTTTCTTCATCATGAGATGGGAACCATAAGGAATTGTTTGCAGAAATATGAGGTGGGGATGATATCAATTTAATCCAATTTTTTATGTCGTGGCTTCCTTCTATCTGTTTCTCTGTTTTTCTAGTCATATTGTGACTAACTCATTAACAGGGATTTAGGTTGAGACTTGTGGGTCATTCCCTTGGAGGTGCTATAGCTTCTTTACTAGCAATAATGATCCATAGGAAATCATCTAAGGAGCTGGGTTTTAGCCCTGATATTGTATCTGCTGTCGGTTATGGAACTTCACCATGTGTCTCTGGAGAACTTGCTGAAAGCTGCTCTGGCTATGTAGCAACAGTTGTGATGCAGGTAGCTAATAGCATTTGACAATGTCTGTACGACAATATTTTGTTCAGAAGTAGTAATAATATCTAAGAAATTTCTTAGATGAGTCAGATACTTTTTCCTAGTTTCTATCTATTCTATTTGTTGCAGTTCCTTTATTGCTTCTTGTTTTTGTTTCTATGCAGGATGATATCATACCTAGATTAAGTGTTGCTTCCCTAACAAGGCTGAGAAATGAAATTCTTCAAACTGATTGGTGAGTAAAATTTAGTTTATAGTCCCCCTTCCTCCCAAGAGAATAGGACATACTAAAAACTTACAGGAACAGTTGAGACTTAACATCCACAAGAATAGAAATCAACTGCAGCTTTGCTACCGAGGAATGATTATATCTGTTAGAAATGTAGTTAACTTCCTTGCAAATCTAAATTTTCAGTCAGAGGAATGAAAGTTTTGAAGAGATCTGTTATTTGGGATTAGGGGTCAGCTAAGTTATGTAGGTTGAAACATATGGATGGTGACTGACTATGGCAGAAAACTTCTATTGTAGATGCAATAAAATTTGAAGATACTTTTTTTGTTTGTTTGTTTATTCTTAAATTTCTCTAGAAACTTCAGGTTTTGTCTTAGGTAGCACACACATATATATTCAGGCTTAGTTTTGATCTTACCATCAACGCATTTACTCTTCATACATGTTTCTGTGCCTGCATTCATGAATGAATGGGGTCACTAGTGCATATGATGCTCTGTTGCTTCATGACTGTTCAATGTTTCTCACAAATTTATGGTGCTTCTAAGTTTTAAGCTGAGATTTCTCTATTTGGGGACAGGGTTTAAAGAGGAGGTTTTCCATTTTGATCACCAATTTGGATTTATTAGAAAACTGTTTGGCAATTTAATTGTGTTCTTCTCTTGAATTTCTCGGCAGGCAAAATAAAGTTAACTTGTTTGAAATTTACCTAGAAGGCATAAAGCCATTACTTACCTTATGTGTTGAGGACATTGTATAACTTGTTGTTACATAAACCTTACTGTCTTCTATATCAGACACTTAGATATGCATTTGGCTGCTGGTGAATGAAAGATTTAATCAAACTATTTTTTCTACAGGATGAGTGTAATTGAGAAAGAAGACTGGAAAAGTGTCATAGATTTGGTTTCAAATGCAAAGCAAGTTGTGTCTTCCGTGCAAGATGTAGCTCGCAAACTTTCTGAGTATGCAAATTTCAGGAGAAACAGAGGTTCAACTTGTAAGCTTCTTCTCTTCTGGCTCAAAAGTTCAATCATTTTCTTCTAAAAGGTGAAATTAGAACCTAAGTATTCTGAAGTCCACTTCAACTTTTTCACATATTTAGCTAAGTCCAGGTGGCTAACCTCTAGATTGTTCAGTGCTGCCAATTTAAACCTCAGTCAAACTTAAAGCCAGTGGTCTTCCTATAAGTTATGGTTTTTGGTATAGTGAAATAGTTAGAGTTGTCAAAAGTCAATACTTGATGGTCCTCAGCATGTGTGTTTACGGTGGCTTTCTCAATCCCTCTCCCCAAAAAACGAAAGAAGAAGAGTATGCTTTGCCCGGAACATCAACCGGACGATACATATTCTGTCTCCCCTATCTCCTTGTTATAAAATTTATGGGGCATGCAGTATTCAAGGGGTAAGAAAATGTTTAGAAATGTTCAGACATCAAGAATTAACATTTTGATTAAAAAGAGTTTCATTTTATAGTAGAAATTGTACATAAAATTTGCAGTAGTTTTTGTTTAATGTTCTCGTTATTTAATTTTCCTGTATCTTCTCTTGTGATATGTCGCTCATCAGCTCTTTTGGTGTGTATATACAGATGGTTCAATTGGCAAGGAGTTGCCAGTTGCTCCTGTAGCCCCCGTGACCTCCAAAGCATCAAACAATTCTGTTTTAATGAAAAATGAGGGAGCTGAGTCTGCAGTATCCGAGGAGTTATTCATACCTGGTACTGTTTACTTTCTAAAACGGAACTTGGGCTCCCAAACAGAAGGTGGAAAAGAATTTTTTACGCTTTTGAAGAGGCATCCTGGTGAGCATTTCCAGAGGATAATCCTTTCAAGCAATTTAATCTCAGACCATAAATGTGATAGCCATTATTATGCTTTGAGAGACATACTCAAAAGTTTACCGTGGGGTGGTGAGGAAGGTATTTTCAGATGATTTTTTTTTTTTTAAATATATGTTGTGATGATATTGAATAATTGGAAGAAACTGCACATTGTATTGTTTGTTTTTTCACGCCGAGGTGGTGGCACCATTACCATTCACGTAGTCAGCGCACGTGTTAGGGACTGTATAGTAGAAATAAAGTATTTATCATCAGAACCCCCCCCAACGAAAAAAAATAAAAATTTTGGAGGTGGGAAATGGTCTGGCCCGGCCCGATCGGGCTGTGGGCCAAAATGGGTCAGATCAAATTGACCCATTTTTATTTGGGCTAATTAAAGGAGAATTCAGCCCAGCCCTCCTTAGGCTGCGGGCCAAAACGGGTTTGCCTACTTTATATATATATATATATATTTATTTGTAATTATGTTAAAATCTAACAAATGTTTACATTTTTTTTTTTAGTGATTTTAGTTAAATTATTAATGAATTTAATTAAACAAAATAAAATATGAATAAAGTAATAAATAAAATTAAAATAAAGAATTAAACATGTATAAAAAAATGTATGTAAATATAGATTTAAAATAAAGATGTCTAATTAATTAAAAAATTATAATAATATATTATACTTTAAAGTTTAAAGTTAAAAAAATATATATTAATAGAATTTGGTAATCATTCAAAAAAAAAAAAGGGTCAATCGGCCCGGCCTGGCCTGAACTCAAATGGGCCACGTGCCAAAACAGGTCAGGTCAAATTGGCTCGTTTTATTCGGGCCAATATTATGGGAATCCAACCCTACTTTTTTTTGGCCCATTGAATTTAGGCTATTCAATGTTTTGTAGTAAGTTACAATTAGGATTGTATATGCTAGGCAGGTATGTGATATTTTGATGTAGCAGTATACAACTGTTGATGTGAAAACATTTAATTTTGGCATTTTATTTTCTATTGATGTGGAAAGTAATTAATCTTGTTAAAAATAAATAATTAAGATGAAATGTTTTTATATTAACAATTGTTATGCTGTCACATAAAAAAAGTATCACATAACTCTTTAGTATGTGAGAAAGGTCCTTACAATTATCATAAGATGGTGGGTAGGGCGGGTTGCTTTTTTTGTCTTATCATTTCATCTTGTCTTGCCCTAGTCATTGAATAACTGAAAGCATTTTTTACGCAAATGATTAAATAAAACTTACTGTTGAAAGTGTTTTGGGCTGTGTTTAATGAATGGTTAAACTCATCTATACCTTTTTTAGCAACAGTTGTAATTTGTCCTTTAGTAGTTTGTTGAGCGAGTACTTTACCACTTTTGTGGTGCACTTTTACTTTTGCTAATCCCTATCTGCATGATAATCACTTTTTGGTTGGATTTGGTTTTGACAATTATTGTTCGTCTCGGCCATTGCCAAATCATAAAAGCAACGGAAGAGTGCGTCGTCACATAGTGGCCGAATCAAATTATAAGAGGCCATTTCACTTTTCAATGTCCATGTAGTGTATCATTCAGAATTGGTTCATTTAGTTTAATAAATTATTGCTTAACTTCTTATTAAGACACCACTAAAAGATAGCCTACTTAATCATATGTACTAAATGCATTAAAGTGTGTCATCTTTTTGTTGTTGCTGTAAGTAATAATGGAATTTCTCCATCAATTCCAACCTTATTTTAAGGTAGAGTAACGGGATCAACCTATATGTTTGATACGTGGCATTATATACCTTGGAAAGGTATGTCTCTTTAAAAAATTGCCTGTATTTGTTGTCATGGCTTGGCAACCCTAGTTATAGCATCTAAGGTTTTAATGCAGAAATGCTTTCAAGTTTGAGTAAGTTCCTTTAGCGATGAGCTTTAGTTCAATGAAGCATACTCTTAGTTATAAGGTTAATCTTCTCAATTCTCTTTCTTGATTCGAATCTTCTTAATTAAAAGTGTAGTCGCTATTTATTTATTAAAAAAATTCCTTTGGTTATTAAATTTTTGTTAAATGTGTAATTTTGCATACAATTATGAATTATGTGATGCTAAATGAGTGTCTAATTATCAATGATTATTGTAGAATTAGTTCTCCCAAAAGATGGTTGAATGACACAAGTTTTGCAAGTGACACTTCACAAAACACGTTCTAATTTCTAATTGCAAAGCTTTAAAGTAAAGGTGAACATAATGCTATCCCTTCTTAGAGGGGGTAATGTTACCCCTCATCCAATTTTGTGAGTTTGAGCGGGACATATTCAATAATTTTGGTATCATTATAAAGTCTCAAAAATTTATGTCACCTAATATGTACTAAAACACAATTTCATATAAAATACAAGTATAACATTATATAGGAAAATGTGCTAAGAAGAAATTGTTTTTAAATACACTTTATAACACGTTTTTCTTTATCATGTCGTTTATAAATTTTACAAAGAACTAATCATTTTGATATATACTAAGTGATTTAATTTTTTTGATATATTTAAAATAATACTAATATCACGCTATAGGTTCCATTGAAACTCGCCTAAAACCCCACCCAAAAATAATGAGACAGTGCTATCCCCTCTAAGATAAGGTAACATAGTGTTCACCTAAAGTAAAAACACACTATTTGACGCATGTTTCGAATGCAAAATTCAAACACAAGTGTTATATTGTCTTTTTCCCTCTATGATACTTGTCCCAAACCTAGGCTGTTCCTAATCTTATCCCGTGAGATGAATATTCAATTGCTATATCTGAATTCTGATAATATGCTTCTTATTATACAAGTAATTAATTACTTTTCATGTCCTCGAGTCATATCATATCATTCATGGCCTTTTTTTTTTTTTTTTCTGAAATTATATCATATGACCATTAGAAAGGTTCCTTGGGCTGGGATGATCTGTATGACTAAACTCTAATGGGCTCCTCTAGGCCTGGCCCAATATGCTCAAGTCAAGTGTATACAGAATACACCCAACTCAACATTCAATTTTGACTCCGGCCGAAAAAGAACCAAACCTTCAAATAGTTTAGTTAGGTTAACGTTATTTGTTTGAAATCAAATAAAACCTCAAAATTAACCATTTAAGCAGACCAACACCGAAGCTAGGCACAAGAGCTTCCAAAATTAGGTGGACGGCAATACCAATTGATACCGAATTGGGAGTAGGGACTGAAATTGATGTGACATTTGACCTATCTACACATACCACATACCCCTCTGCCGTTCACTGCACTCTTATGGTGCGTTACTAAATTAAGGAACTAATGTCTTGCTTTCAACATTAAAGTTTACGATTTTCAAGTCAATAAAATAAATCAGTGACTCTTATGTGATGGTAGGCACAAATATACAACTTTTTCATAGCCTGGGTGGGCCTTGCAATTGCAATACGCTAAAAGAGAGTCAAGTCAAGACCAAATGCAAAATTGAAGGTAACTTGTTTGAAGAAATACCTAAACGAGTTATGGTTTTAAGTCTTTATTCTTAGACTTTCTGTTTCTATCATGCAGATACTAAAACAAATTTGTAGGACCAACTCCTGATTTACGTTACATAATGCTAGCCGTTTTAAGTCAAATTGGCTTCCAAATGAGGTTAACTTAGCTTAATTTGAACGATCTTTAAAAATTTTTCCAGGTTGTCTCCACCTGTGTGATTACTTACTTACTTACCAGTCTTGGTCATGGAAAGTTGGAAACTTCTCATCACCGCGTCTTTCACAAACAAAAACAAACCCATCTCTCTCACAAGCTTCTCTGTTAACCCCCTTGATATGACAACCTAGCTCTCCTTCCTCTTATTTATTTTAATTAATACATTAAACCAGTCCCTATATCATGGTTCAGCTTTGAAAAATTGCCCCCCATTCAAACTACATGTCATTTATTTTAAATTCCAAAGTATCTTGTGATTAACTAGTTTATGTGAGCTAGATAGTATTAATATATCCAACATTTGTTTATCCTTTTGAAAGTGAAGCTTTCTGCTAATGTTTCTCAATCATTAAGCAACTTCATGTTCTTTTGCAGTTGGTGTTATTGAGATCTCAATGCCCTTTGGTTGAACATCTAGAGGGACTTGCATCATCATAGATTCCCTATATTTGAGATATAGACTTTCACTTAATTATATATATATATATATATATATATAGATCATTTAAATCTGGATTGATTAACCATGTTGCATATTGGATTAATCATACAAATATAAATTAGTAAACTGACTTAACTCATTGGAAATGGATTGCTTTTTAAAGGCATTATAATTAATTAATTAATAAAGTTCAATAATACATGGAATATTTATAGTGGTAGAATTAAGAACAAGTAATACCTGGAAGCTACTTATATTCTTGTTCTAGATTGAGAGGAATAAGAGGAACATCCAAACCCTAGATATCTGTTAATAATCCATACACGTGCAGTGGCCCCATATGGAACCCTAGATGTCGGCTTGACTGGTCTTACTAAGACACTTGTCAGCATCATTTTCCAACACCATCTTTGTCATACAACGACCATGGACCTTCTCTCCATCCTTCTGCAAATTAAGTGCAAACCAAACCAGACAATAGTTTCCATAACTTGGCCAATTAAGGAAACATGAACAACTTCTTCTTCTACGGTTCCACCCAGCATGCTAGCTGCATCTGCATATCTGATATATATTTCAGTTACGTACGGCTCTAATTCTACCTAGCTACATTTTGTCTTACATGCTATATCTGCTATATCAACAACCATCATTCTGATCAATTCACGTTTCCTTGATTCTTATGTTCATGCTAAATTCAAATTAAATCTGAAACTTCACATCGATGGGCTTTAGATAAGAAATCTTGCTTCTTTTTAAGTGATTAATTGATAATTAATTCAATTTAATTTATATATGAGTATGAGAACAAAATATTGCATGCTTAATTAATGTTGTGTTTCATTTGGGGTCGGGAAATAGTTTGGCAACAAGATTGATTGAAAATGTTGGATGTTTCTGAGTATTTCAATATTGTCAGTATGTAACCTTTGTCTTCCAGAATTCGAGAGCTTAAGAAAGCCCGACCCTTATTTTATCGTTTTGTGATTATTCATTATTCTACCTTCTGATCCAATTTGCTTATTTATTTATGTCTGTATTTAATTTTTTCTTTAATCAACAGAGTATAATATAGTACTGCACCAAACACTGCAGGGTTGGTGATGACGTGTAGATAGGCTCGTGTGGGACCGCACGAGTTAAAAACTAAGAATAGTAGCACTCGTGCGGTGTGTAAGGATATCATGTCAGAAACGAAAGAGTCCAAGCCAATAGAAATAAGATATTAGAGTATTAGTGATTCTGATTGAAGTTGGAAGATTGATAAGGTTCGTTCTTTTTCATTCTTGCTCCATATATTATTCAAATAATTAATATTCATTAATCAGAAATTAGGTGAAGCATAGCATTCTATTGGGCACGTGCATCGCATGAATCCCAAGGAAGTGAGGAACAATAACGGCTGCTGCTCACCTTTGTTCCCATTTTGTTTGTTTCCTCTATAATATTTATTTCATACAAGGCCTTCTGGGTTCTTGAGCAAGATGAAAACCTTCTTTCACTTTTAAACAATCAACCTAATCTTACCTTTCTTTACCATACTTGTTTATTTAAAGTTAAAAGGGTTACAAGATATTATAAATTATTGCAATCCATTTTAAATAATATTTTATTGTTTAGTATCACTCCAAATCTTTCAAATTATGCATAACTCAATTAATCTAAGCTTAACTATAGTTCATATTTAAAGGTTAAAACAACCTTTCAAGTACTCCTATTCAATAGTTAATTTAATTTTGTCTCAACCTATCCGTTTTTTTGTATTTTATGTTTCATATTAGGAACAGTTACCTACTACTATTAATTTATTTAGTCTCTTGGAAAATTGTTGGAACTAAACAATTTCTTCTCATTTCTGAATAATAATTAGTTTATCAGAAAAAAAAATATTAATTAGTTGGAAGAAGTTTTATTTATCACTCCACTAGATCATCATTTCTTTTCTTTTTTTCCCCCCTCTTTATCTAACTACTATTGAATCAATAGTTTTCACACCCTCATCGTCAATTTTCTTTTTTATAATGTGCCTCTCTGGATACAGCCTAAAGAAAAGGTTTCCTCTTCTAATTAAGCACATTAATTGGAGTTGGAGGACATCTTCACCTGTAAAGTGTATACGTTTTCTTCCTTTTCAGTATACAGCCAGAAAATAAATTAAAGAACTGAAACAGATTCGCGCTTTACACATAACTTTCAGTATATGCAAATTAATATCCGTACGTACAACTATATATATATATATATATGGAACATGGACTGCATTTTGTCTGAAATTATCATCAAAAGAAAAATATGGTGGTGGGGCATTATGTATCAACTAATGCATACATCTACGTATGGCACCTTCTAATTTAGAAAAAAAATAAAATCATTAACTATATTTTGTTTCCTTTGTCAAACAATATCAACACACTCGCGCAGACGAAGAAACAGATAATCGGATTCAAAGCCTTCTCTTTATAAATGTGAAGATGAGTCATTAACAATTAACATTTGAGCAAACCATATATATCATAAATGTTTATGGGGTTTTATTTATATATAACATTGGTTAGCAATAAATTATCACTTAATCATTATACAACAAGCCGGGATCTCCTAATATTAAAAATCAATGGTTTTGTGTGGTGATCCACTTCGATCATGTGAGTGCACACCTGAAGGAGAAAGAAACAGTAAATCAGTTCAAAAGTGTGTTTGGCTGATCATTTTAAATTAATGTGTCTTCATATGGGAAGACCATAAAAATCGACAGCAAATATATGTTAGGATAAAGATGTTGTTTCGAAAATCGAATTATAAAANAAAATCGAATTAAAAAAAAAAAAAAAAAAAAGCTAAGCTCACGTATACTATATAAGAAACTAGATCACACTAAAAATATCGAGACAGCATGATAATCATTAATTAACGAATTAATGCTTGTTTTATTTAAACTTAAGTGTTTAGGCAAATGGGTGTAAGCCACTGTTCTGTTCCTCTTGAAATCGTACAATTAGTTGAACCCCTCCTTGTTTTAGAGTCTGTTAATGGGGATAATTAATTTAAAAATCCCAGGCCTGTTGTTGTGCACACTTGCTCCATTGTCTCCAATGGCACTCTTTGCTCTTATGCGTAAGTGGCAAACAAGTATATGGATAACACAAAGCTAGCTTTTCCCCTTTGCGGAGATAATGGCTTCCATTGAGGCCCATGCAGCTTTGAAAATCCCAGTTGGCGTTTACACAATACACATGTACATTTCTCTGCCCATAGGCTAGCCTTCTCATCAGTCTCAGGACAAAATCGATTTAACTGAGAACTAGATATTGCAATTACGTAAAAGAAGAATATTAGAACCGTTTATTAATTTTCCCAAACACCCCTGCTCCGAAAAGAAAAGAAAAAAAAAAGGTTATTTTTATTTTTGGGCGTTTAGTTGGGGTGTCATTATTAGCTAGGGTTGGCTGTGGGGCCTTATTGCACATTTGGGTGAGGTCTACATGTTGGTGCCTATACTCGACATAAGAAAGTGATTGAAAGTTATGAAGGTGTATATACAAATATTAGTTAATGATAACTATACTGTATTGCTCGACAAACCGTGACCTTCAATGGCCCATGGTTTAAACAATTCTAACTCTTTAAAGTTTAAAAGGGCAACAAAATCTTCTCTCCTCGCCCCTCATTCTCTATTAATTACCCTCCTTTTCTCCAATCTAGTGTCACTATCTCTTGTTTCATTCATTTTTTGGAATCTGCTTCTTAGTTTTCTCTGTCTTTTTTGGTTGCTTTACACTTTTATTACCTGTACTCAAACCATAATTATTATTCTCATAATAAGAATCCGCCAATAAATGTGTTGACAATTTTTGGAATATATTTAATTTCTAATCAATATTATTAAGAGAAAATTATTGTTTAAGTCATAAAATTTGTAAAAAAAACTCATAACAAAATAAATAATTTATTATTCACATAAGCAATACTAAAAAAATTAAAATAAAATTAATATATATAAAAAATTTAGAATTTTTTTTTATAAATTTTATAACCCAACCAATATTTTATTATTATTATTATTATTATTATTATTATTAATGACCATAAAACGTGTCAGATCAATAAAAACATCAATCCCCACTTATGTTGTCAGAGAGCTCCCCGAAGAGGCAATTATTGTCCCCAGATTATTGAACTTTACAGAGTTTGTCCGGATAATTATTGGTTTTAAACTTGTTTAACTAATAATTACATGCGAATTGAGTTAAACTGTATATAATGGTTTTTTAAAGCCTTTTGGGTTGGCTATGGAGCCCCCATTTTCTAACTCTTAATATTTTTTTTTTGGTGCAAAACTCTTCATATGTGGCTCATATACACTATAATATTATATTTTTCTCCTATTTCTTAGAGAAAAAAATAGGTTTCTGTATGCTACCTTTTTCAGCTTTCCCCCTGTTATAATAGAAGAAAATAATAATAATAATAAGTTATAAGCCTAAGTTACTATGCTACTTAACTATTTCAATGCAAGTACCATTGTAATTTGTGCCGCCATTGATAAACTCTGCTCTCAATAGTTTTCCCATCTTTTTAGACTTTAATTAATAAACCAATGTGCTAAATTATGCAAAGTAACTGCAATGCGCTAATGGGGCACATTTAGACATACATCCTTGTTTTGATGTCAAACAAATTATAGAAGTTTGTTCTACTTGCATGAAAACTCTTCTGTAAACTCTTCTGTGATTCAATTTTGTTTATTCTTTTATGAGGTTCTATGGATAGGACTAAGACTCAAATTTCTCAATTAATTAAGTTGAACATTTGTTATCTAACGCTAATTGGTAAAATGGGTCTTTCGGAAACTACTCAAATTATTATTTAATCATATCTAATAACTTCTACCTTAATCATGACTACACATCATTAGAACAAGTTAAGATTATGCTCATAAAATAGGAGTTTAAGACTAGTATATTCTCGAAGATGAACTTCAAAATTATGTGATTTACAAGTTAAGTGCCTTATGATAAACAATCAAAATTTATAATCTCACATGCGATCATCATATATATATATATATATATAAAATTCAAGACGTGGTAATTAAGAAAATAAAAATATTAGTGTTGGGTAACAGTTGGGCATTCTTTGAATCTCTTTTGTCGCGCAATGGTAGATTATTCTCGCTTTCAAGCTTCAATCAAAATAAAGAGGCAAATCAGCGTATAATAAGTTATCTTACAGTAAAGCGGTAACAATGAGATTCCTAATTAATTAGTAAACAATATATATATATATATATGAATAAACCAGTTATACATATATGTGATGATTCTATTCTCATATTCTTGATTTGTCATGAGTGATGAGTCAACTATAAGGCGACCACTCAAGGTTCTTTTGCCTATCACACATATACCAACACATTATTCAAGAAAAGAAAGGACAAGAGCAGATAAATCCAATCATCAAGCAAATAGAAATGGGTTTGGTTAATGCTAGCTCTTTTGTCGTATAAGGATGTTGAATGGAATCTCATTCAGACAAATAAAAATTTAGTATAAGGGGGATGATAGTGTTTTATATAAGAAAAAAAAAATGAACATTGTAGGCCAATAAGGGAACCTATTCTAGTTAATTATTCCTTATTCTAATCCACCCCCTCCTCTTGCTCTGGTGTATATAAAGATGGTGATAATTGATTAAGATTTGCACAAAGCAGAAGAGAACCAGAAACCACCAAATTAAAATCCCTCAAACACCACCACAAACCCCAAAAACACACAGCAACATGACTGGTTCTGGTTCTCCTTGTGGAGCCTGCAAATTCTTGAGAAGGAAATGTGTGAGAGGTTGTGTTTTTGCTCCTTACTTTTGCCATGAACAGGGTGCTACCCATTTTGCAGCCATTCACAAGGTCTTTGGTGCAAGCAATGTCTCAAAGCTCCTTGCCCACATCCCTGTAAGTGACCGTTGCGAAGCCGCGGTCACAATCTCATATGAAGCTCAAGCTAGACTTCAGGATCCAATTTATGGCTGTGTTTCACACATTTTTGCTCTCCAACAGCAGGTTTGTTGTGTTGCGCCTTTATCCTGATCACTTTCAGGCAATAATTGGAAACCCTAAACACATGAGCTTATAAGTGCTAATTTAATTTGATATTAATTTGCAGGTGGTTAATTTACAAGCACAGCTCGCTTATCTCAAGGAACAAGCAGCTCAGAGCTTTCTCAGTGCCTCTGTTACCGAAAACCCTAATGATCATAAGTACTGTGAAAAACCTAACGCTTTCCCTCAAGACCTTCAAAGTTGGTTCCAGACGGAAAATTTCAACATGGTGCCACAATTTCTTCCTAACTCGTCTAATAATTCCGCACCAACATCACAATACTATGGGAACAGTACTCTCATGGATCCAAACCCTATTGGGAATTATGAAAATTCAGCAACCTTAGAAGAAAGCGTCTCATTTTCCAGCTTTGATGAGACTTGTAACTCCATGTCTTATGACATGCAAATGCAAAGGCAATGGGCCTCTCATGAGGCTGACGACCTTCTATCAGTAGCTTTTGGTTACAGCCGATCCGCTACTTCATGAAAGATCAGAATCTGCATGAAAAAGAATTGGTACCAGTGAAGAAGACTTCTTTTATTAATTTTGAATTGCTGCTGCATATTCTGAAGCATGCACTTCTTTGTTTACATAAATAAGATAGGAAGGCTAGCAATATTCATATATATAAAACCCCACCCTAGTATTGTTTTGTTTAATCTAGTGTAATCCTGGTAATTAGTAGAATATTAGTATAATTCTCAGAGATAACTGAAACTCTGGTTTAATTTGTATGAGCTAAATTGGTTTGTTTATGGACCTAGCAGAGATCCTAAATTTTGACCTAAATAAATACAGTCCCCTATAGTCACTTTTCTGATCACATGTACATTTTAGTTTCCTTTCTTAAACAGATATAACAAGCTTGCATTGGAAAATATTTGGAATAGAATAAGTGACCATGGAAATCCCAAAGTAATTGATTAACTAATTTAGAAACCCTATATATATTCTTCTTTAGTAATCCCTAAGATAAGATCAGGCAAAAGCACATATACAGAGAGTTCAAAGACTTATTGGTGCAAGTGCAACTATAACATACATATATACTTACCATATATATTTCTCTCAAGTGAGTGTTCTGGGCATGGCACCGACCAGAGCCATGGTTGTTCTATGATAATGGTTCATTTCTTCATTTTTTAGGTGCTAGATGAGCATATTTGTGATCAAAACCAGGCGATATAGAATTGTGATATATCTGCTGTGATTCCTTGTATTTGGGGATATGTTCTCGAACGAATATATAACTTGGTATTTTATATGCCTTATATACAGTTGTTTATTATTGATTGAACTCTTAATTTCTCAATGTCTGCCAATTATCTAATATAATGCATGTGTGTGTCTCTGGATTGTCAAAGAATTTCAAGACACTCCAAATGAAAACAACTCGTCACTATAAGTATCATCTACCAGTTCTCTGTCAGTTTATTCACTTTCAGGATTGTTGTTGTTCTAATCCAAAGCTAGGATCTCTGCATGATGACAAAGTTAGTTTCGAGAACTCCATATGAAGTTAGATTTTATATGGACCCTGGACTACTACTTTTACCATTTAAAAGGGTTTCAGCAGCTTAATTTGTTCAATTCAATGCATATATATTCCTCAAAGCGACAGATGAACATGCAAGAAGGAAAAGAAAAAGCTTATTGGTCAATAAATGCTAAGGACCACAATTGCACTTGGATTAATTCATTATAAGTTCATTGCTGTAAAGTAATGTCTTCATATAATAGAGAGTTGTGAGTTCATTCACTTGCTTAAGTATATTTAGCTTGTTCCATGACTGGATTATGCAATTCCATCTCTTTTGCATCCGTTTTATTATATGCATTCTTGCTCTGTGCTATTAGATGTTTGACAAAAATAGAAAAGTGTTTTCTTTGCTATCATTGTGACACCTGAGTCACAGTGTCTCACCATGATATTCAAATATTGAGATGCCTTTTTTGATTGGCTTTTTGTAGGTGGTCCTTACTCAATACTTACTTGACTATAATTTGAAAGCTGGTCCTTTCCCTTCCCCTTTTAGATGCTTTTAGATTTTGACCACATTTTGAGGTAGAGGCAAAAGGCATTTTCTGGTGGAAATTATGCTGCTTGCTTTGATCCTATCATGACAATACTCCCTGTCATCAGAGATCCAGAAAATTTTGTTTTCCTATTTACTTATTGTTATTGGAATTTGGACACATCAAGAGATAGCTAGTTATTTACTTTCTATAAACTGCACTTCACTTGTTTCCAATGCCATTTAAACTTTAAAGCTCTCTTTTTGGAAAACAAATAAGGAGGTAAAAAAATTGAGAACAAAAGTTAAAAGTGAATCCCAATATGATGCATATATTTTGATATATCATCGCATGAATGATAATATTAATTTAGATTCATTTTTAAATCAATTATCTCAAAATCATTCCCTCCATATTTTACTCTTTAGGAGACGAAGGGAAAGATTCAAATTAAAGCACCCTAATGCCCAACCATTTGAATCTTTCCTTCGCCCTTATATATTAGGAACTTTGTATTAGCTTTTCTCCACATATATGTGTGTTCAAAAGCTGGCCATGTTTATGAACCACATATACAAGAGGGTTCATATGTTATATATATAGTACACCTTTATATGAAAAGGGAAGGCATCTATAGCTATATTCAAGATGAATAAATAAGAAAATAAAAGCTAAATAAGAAAAAGGTAAAGGTTCCAAACTTTAATTTGTTAAACAAAGAGCAAAGCAACAGGCAACGTATTAATAAACTTGCAATAAAGCTATTCAATGCTATTTACCTTACAAGAATCATCTTCTAGCTCAAATCTCATTTAGGAGTGAATAAGGTGAGTTTACGAGCATGTAATAGGTTGCTCTATATTACATTGCCTGATTCTGTTGGGAAGAAACAAAAAAAATTAAATGAAGTGAAGAATAATGCTATTTAGTCAGAAAAATTTAATCTTAATCTTTCCCAAATTTAAGGTGGTTGTTGGATAAAACAATATACTAAAACTCATATATTTATTTAAGGATGGTTATGAGTTTGTTTGGGAGTTGAAGGGGAAGGATACAAGAGATAAGGGAGGAAAATGAAAGGAAGGAAATGGGAGGAATTTTCCTTTCTTTTGTTTGGATGATTAAAATGAGCAAAAAGAAAAGAAATAAATAAAAATTTATAATTTTACAAATTTATCCTTTATTTATAAAGTAAATATATTTAATATAAAATTTAATAATGTTATCTAAATAGTGTTTGAAAAAGAATTTAAAGAAATAAATAAACTATTTATCTTTTCTCTCCAAACCCCCTAAATTGGAAGAACACAAAAGTGAAGACAAAAAATAAATGTGAGAGTTTTAATCTTGAATTCCCAAACAAAGAGATTGATATATTTACTCATTTTCTTTCCTCTTATTTCCCTCTAATTTTAACTCCTAAATAAATCCTATAAATCCATATTATTCTACCAAACATTTTCCTAAAGTGAATGGATAACTATTTTTTTTTTTTATTTGAATAAACTCACGATGGAGCTGTCAAGCAGATGGAATGGGCTTTCGATGGGCCCTAGAAACTGTGACCACGAATTGGGCTAGGGCAATTTTCTTTTTAATGGTTTTCATATTTCAGGCTCAATTAGGCCTCTTTCCTTTTTCGGGTCTTAAAATTTGGGCTGTGTAACTCAGGTCCACACAGTTTTGTCACATAACTGGGCCAATGATTTGCGATTAACTGACCGTCTAAAAGAAGAACCCAAAAGCAAGATAGCACTCTCACAGCAAAAGGAAAAAAAAAAAAACAAAAAAAAGAAATCCAAATTTTCAACAACATTTTGATGTCTCCTAATCCAAAATTTTCCTGTAACTAATTTAAAATTTTCAATTTTTTTAATTAATAAAGTTAATGGACTAGATGGGGTGAGCTGATGATGACCAATAAAAATATCTGAAAATTTGACCATCTTAAAATCGATACTCGTAAAAATTTTATGGTCATAAATAATTGTGCAGAACTGTAGTGATGACTCCATAATTTGAGTTTAATAAAAAAACTATAAAGTAGACTAATATTTTGTGCACATTATAAATACAAAAACTGTTTAAGCAGCTAGCACAACTAAAGTAAAGAATACTTCATTTGTTCATGTTCACACGAGGCATTGCACACTGCACACATCTCAACGATATGTCACATCGTTTAAACAAGTCTTAATCAAAGTTGCCAATTTTTTTTCTTCACCTTGCATGTTTTTTAATCAGAAAAGAAGAATGGCAGTTACTTGTGGCGACAAAATCAAATGGCTCAAGCTGCACGTGTGCCCCACTTTCTTTCTTTAGTTTTGTAGGCACCAATTTTAATTGTTAATAGCAGAATTGTAAATTATTGGACTCTGCTCTTGTGGCTAATCTAATCTGGTCTGGGAGATCAGTCAGAGAAACGTACCCAACAAGGATAGCTCTAATTAATTAATCTATCGTCTAATATTTTTAATTTTATTTGGATCGATTATTAAACAAATTAATTTCAACTTATACCTAAAATCTTCTCCTTAGACTTCACTGTAATTAATCATCTTTGTCTAAACTCATGTTATGTCACATTGTTTCGTGCTTTCTTGTTGTAAGGTTCAGTTCGATCGAGCATAACCAATAANCGTCTAATATTTTTAATTTTATTTGGATCGATTATTAAACAAATTAATTTCAACTTATACCTAAAATCTTCTCCTTAGACTTCACTGTAATTAATCATCTTTGTCTAAACTCATGTTATGTCACATTGTTTCGTGCTTTCTTCTTGTAAGGTTCAGTTCGATCGAGCATAACCAATAAATATACGGTAACGTTATGCTATTTTATCCAGTTCTTTTCTTTTGTGTCATAGCTAGAATGGTGAATTCTATCCTCTTATCTCGTTGAACCAAAGGTATCTGTGACAAGAAAGAGACCATGCTCTTTTCTTATTTTTTGACTTTTTTTGTTATTACTTATTAGTTATATAAAAACTCATTAATTAAGTAAACTCTGACATTTCCTTCAATTCTCTTTAATTACTTTATATATATTGGTTCCATTCTATTATTTCACTTTCCTGGGACAGCTTTTACCCTCACAATCACGTTCGGCTAATCATCACTCATCACCATTAAACTAATGGTCTCTCGGAATAATCACTTTTCCAGGTGCAACCAATATTGGAGGATATGTACCAATTGGAGTACAGAGCTTAAAGTCTCTGTTGTCTAGCTACTTTGCCATTCTTTATTGCTTAGACAAAGCATGGAACAGTTACTTGCCACTTTACTAGACTGGTTATGTATTATGAACATGGTAATGGGCTCCAAGGATAACTATTTGATTGAATTAAATGTGGCTTGACTAAGATTATTATTTATTTTCCACGTATATTTTTTTTATATTTGTCCTAGGTTTTGACGGGGTCCATTACTGCTTAAAGTCTTAAACAAGGCTACGATCAGTGCTTTGCAACATATACATTTTCTTATGATTTTCTCCCACATAACACAATTTTTTAAGGAGTATCTTTCTGCCACTTCAACTTCTTCCATCAGGGTATGACTTTCTACAAGCTCGATAGGTCATTAGTTAACTCCAATAAGCCAGCAACTGAGACTCCTGAAGGAAATTAATAATAGAGTAAAAACAATATTTTAAGGAAACACTAACGGTTCAACACAATGTTCCTTAACTTGAAAGTTTCAAACCTAAGATGGAGTTACGAGAGATGATAGTTTCCCCTCTAACTAGTGACTAAAATTCTAATTCGATACGCATGCAAAAAAAAAAAAAAAAAAAATAGTAGTGGATTATTGATACTCATAGCTTTCTTTCTTCTCTTGTCTCCCTTGTTCTATGTATAATCTATTATTTTATAAACAATTCTGAGACCAAATTATTTGTCTTCTATGTTAATTCAAATATTTTATTGGGTATGTAATGCATGCTTAGTTTATCGATCAAATTATTATGTACTTCACCAATAGTAGTTCAGCGGCATGCAAAGGAATCATAAAACAGTGACATTGCTTCACTATTACAAGTCAATTTAAAGTACATTTAGGAGCTTGGTTATGGTCACCATAATAGAACTGTGCAAGACCGAATCATTTCAACACTGTTTCTGTCTGTTTATCACTGTAACTCTTATTATTTGATCATCAACGAAGTATAAACTATTCTAATCAAGATTATTTAACTAAATTACTTATTGAGTCAATTTCGTGTCTCTGTCAAATATAACAATGCATTAGCAAGAGTTATCAGATATTAACGATGCTTAGCTCTATCTGACAAACAAAGAAAGAGCCCTTATCTCTCTAAGTTTTTTATGATTCATGTAGCAAGAGTCTTCCATCTTTAAGGAGAAAAAAGTAATATGCAACGAATATTAATATTGATTTTTCTTGTATAGGATTATCTTTCACATTGAGTGAAGACAAAGAAATTTATAGTTATCTACATGATTTGGCCCAACACTCAACACCAATCTAGTTTGCAAAAGCAACTGGTGTGAAAACAAGCAAGTTAAGTTCTCTTCTGAGAAGGATTTATATTCCTGCAACACCCAAGATCATCTCAACATGATTACTAGGTTATATATATCAATTTCTTGTTACTATAGAATGCGGATAAACAAGACCACTGATGTAGCCTCTGCATTCAATCTAGGGGACACTTTGTCTACATGTTAGAATACAAAATCATAGTGTATTGGCATTACAATTAGATTAGCACACTAATGTTAGGTAAACCTACCAGTTAAAAATATAAACCTAAGCAAGTGGGGCCATTGGGTACTCTCCCTAAGGTTGTCATTGCCCTTAACTATAATCATAGCATCCAAGTCCTCTCTCTAGCCTCTGTCTTGCCAAAACGAAATCTTAAAAAGTTGTCTCATCAATACACTCAAAGGGAACATTGCATTTGGATCTAAACATGTTGAGAAATGGGGCAACTTGTTCACTTTTGACTTGAGTTCCTTGCTTCAATTTTTTGTAATAAAAAAAAGAGAGAAAAATACATGGAAATGGACTGATATGCCATGATTAAAGCTCGTCCATGATCTCTTTTTGGTCCCCTCGGGTTTCCCAAAGAAAAAAAAAAGATAAAGAAAGAAATATTACCAAATTCTAGAAGATGTTTAAGTGAATTCGTTAATATATGTTATAGCAGGAAAAAACTTGAAATAAAGGTGAATATGTTTTCTTCACTGATATAGGACAAGGTCGGATGAGACGATAGTTCTTGTCTTACAAGAGTAAAACATCTAAATAAACCTATATGGGGATTGCAGCTAGGGAAAAAATAAGTTCACCCAAGAGTCTAAAAAAAAAAAATCAATTAAGTGTGTGGTTTTGTTAGAAAAAGATCCCATTGAGAAAGGAAGAATACCACATAGCTCAAAAGAATGTATCATTATTGACCTTTTGATAGGTAAAGAACGCATAATAATTCATGACAATCCCTATTTGTAGGTTTCCTTTTGTAGTTTTGGGGTGCCTCTATTATTGTCGTTCAGATAAAACTATATTATTTTCTACACTGGAAGTTAACTAACATACTAATTTGAGTAATCAGAGTAACTGAGAGAGAGAGAGAGAGAGAGAGAGAGAATCTTCTGGCTTGTATAGCAAAATTTTAATTTTTTGGATTGAACCCACAAACAGAAAAAGCCTAAATGGCTAGTTTAGGCTAATCAGTTATGGCAAAGTTTACATCTTGAGAGCCTCAGTATATACACAACACTAGGCAAAGGAGAAAACAAAGGAAAAAGCAGCTAGCTAGCCTAGTTCCTCATCATCCTGAAAGCCAGTTCTTGAAGCTCACCCAAGTCATTATTGTTATATGATCTTCTCTTAGAATAAGGTTGGAATGAGAAATCCTCCCTGCAGCTCTGTATGTCTTGCATACTCGTTCCTTCACTAATGCTGTGATCAATTGACTCAAGCGAGCTCTGAGGAGATATAGGGTTCATGTAACTGGCACAAAATGGATTCATTGCTTGTCCAGCAACATTCCCTGCCCATTGATTCTCTGAGTTTCTTGATTCCGTTAGGTTCTGCGCCAGCTGAGCTTTCACTTGCATCAGTTGTGCCTGCAAGTATGCCACCTACATTTGGGGAAAAAAAAGTTGAAAGAGAAGAAGAGCCATGATTAATTAAAAAAAAGATAAGAATTTGTTTGTATATAACCAAATAAAATTATTCTTGGAGTGGCTTTTAAAGTTTCATAGAAGCCAAAGCCAGATTAAAAGTAGAAGAAAAAGACAGGAGTGTGGTGGAAAATCTACTGAATGACCTCATTGATTCCAAATATCCAATATTCAAAAAACTTTCAGAAGATGATGACGAGAATGGTAACTGTTGATGATGTTGAACCTCCATAGGGTAACCCAGTAAGAGAAAATTGAATATTAGCCATCTATCAAACTAGAAAAACATGGGCAAAAGCACCCATTTTGAGAAAATGAAGAAAAGTTTAGAACTTTGATGAGCTATAATGTATGTATATGTACCTGTTGTTGCAAGGCAAAAATGTGGGAGACACAGCCATAAACAGGGTCTTTAATCCTTGCCTGGGCTTCGTAGGCAATTGTAACAACAGCCTCACAACGATCATGAGCTGGTATATGCAGGAGCAGTTTGGAAACATTACTAGCACCAAACACCTTATGGATGGCTGCAAATCTAGCAGGGCCTTGTTCAGAGCAAAAATAAGGAGCAAAGATACAATCAACAGCGCACTTTCGCCTGAGGAACTTGCATGCCCCACAAGGAGAGCCAGTGCCAGAGCTGCCATTTGCAGTTGAAGAAGCCATAGAAGAGAAAGAAAGAAAGAGAGCGTGCGCGTGTATGTGAAGTGAAAACTGAAAAGAAAGTGAATAAAATTTTAGGCACACGGGGAGACTAGGAAATGGTGCAAAATCTGAGGACTACGGGGGAGAGTGAGATGGTTAGAGATTAATAAGGAGGGGAAGTGGGACATTGGGAATAAGGGACATAAAGGGTCTTATAAGAAATGGGAATGGGGGACATGGGAGGCTCCATGTGTAGGGTTCTAAGGGAACATTTATTAATGGTAGATGCAATATGGGACTGGTTTTTCTAATGTGGTTAGACCAAGTTAGTGTAATTTGGACTGTTTGTTATTCATGCTTCTATACTTTCATTTTTAATTACTTCCGTGATGAGTTTGATTTATGGGGTTGGTTTAATTATATTATTTTATTAGTTTAGTTTTTCATTTTTCCGCCGAACGCCGCACCTGGGAACTGCTGTTCTTTGTCGCTTTCTGACCATGACTCACTTACAAAACTGCCACCTGCCGGTTAACTCTACCGACACCTTTCAATTGATTAAATTTAAGAATTTTATAAGTGCGCAATAAAAATAAAAATTAATTAAAGAGGAAAATATTTTTTTCCTCCTTTGTCAGCCATTAATTAATCTCTTTCTAAATGAGGCTTTTTAATATTTTCTTTAATCTTTGCTCTAAGTTGCTATTTTAATAATAATTTTTCATATAAAATAAAACGTATTGAAAAAAGTTTATAATTGCAGCTGTAATGAACTCTTCGGACTTGGTGGCTTGCAAGCCAGATTCCTATTCTTTCTTCTATTTTACTTTCTCCTAGACTAGATGTATGCCTAGTAGAAGAATATTAATAGTTCTAATGTTCTAACCACTAAAATAATATTAATTTTAATGAAATGCAAGTTTATAAGAAAAATAATTTTTCTAACCAAAAAATTGAGGCTGGTTGGTGTTAGTGTGTTTTATTCGAACCGAACAACTTGGTTCGGTTCATAAGATGTATCATTGACATTGTGGTCTAAAAAATCTAAAATGAAATCCTCCATACTTTGAGAATATGCGAAAAGAATTAGCTCCATTATATTAAGAAGATAATTTAATTATTCAAACCTGTCATTATAAATTTTGTTAGTCAAACACATCAAAATCAAAACGCACAAAAACAAACCATAAGTCAGCTTATAACTGACAAAATAAATCACTTGCAAATATTGTTCAGAGAAAGTACCAGCTGTATATTGTGGTTTGCCAGTGGTGCAAAACCCCAAAAAGAAGAAAGAAAAATAATATATAAAGGTAGTTCATACATCATACGAAGAAGAAGCGAACTGAAACATAAAAGCGCTTCGTCATCCCTAACAATGAGAAATGGCTGTTTGTACCAAAAATGTAGACTGTAGTCTGTAGAGTCCCAATTATTGTTCTAACTTCTAAACCAAAGACTAAGTTAAGAGAAGCCAGCCAATGAATGTCATTAACAACCTAAGAGAGAGAGAGAGAGAGACAAGATAAGCCAATAAATGTGCTTCATGCAATCCTTTCTACCATAGTGCTCACTGCTCAACGAGCTTGATTGATAGGACAGGAAGTCATGACCGAAAAAACAAAAAAAAAAAGATAGGACAAGAAGTAACATGCAGATCTCCATATCCGCCCAACCATGACACCATCAACATCTATATTGTGGCGTCAATTAGCAGTGTCATCTATCCACATGATACACATGCAAACCACATAATATGTTCTACAATGGACGATCCGCAACCATTATAGTATAGATGCCCCCATCACCAGCAAGAATAAAGACAAACTTATGGATTTTAGGGTTCTTATTTATAAAAGAAAACAAAAATAAGAGCTTTATACTTCTATCTATGGACAATGATCCATGAAGGTGAACTTCGGAGTATTCCCCCCTTCAATCAGGTCCAAAAGCAGCTCTTCCACATGATATGAACACTTGCGAGAGAGATTACTAGGCTTAGGTAAGAAAGTAAGAGCTCAGTACTAAGCTTGACTTTCAAAATAGTGGTTCTATATACATGACCATATCACAAGTAGCTTGGGAGAGGGATTTCTGCTACAAGTGATGAATATAACTTGGATTCAAGTAATTTACAGACCACAAACAAAAAAAAAAAACAAAAAAAGGTTGAAAGGTCTCCAGCTGACCCAAAACGAGACCTTACCAAGACAACTCGAGAGAAACCTAGATGGACAATGTACAAGTCCTGGTCAAAAGACTGCTTGGTACGGACGATACCCCAGAACCGTAGGATATCTACTTTACTTCCAATCCTCATCTCTTGTGATGGAACCTCACCTTCAATAAGAACTGCATCTTAACCTGCACAAAACAATCCACATTCAATCACAGAGCTGATAGTTGTCAACGAATGTTTTAATAAATAAAAAAAAAAGGGGAGGGGGGGGGGGACCAACTAATCTTGCATGAATATATCGCATTACAAATCATTAGTGTGAATTTCAGCAGAAAATTCTAACTCTTGATTGAAAGAATTGAATATTTACATGTATTCTAGCTTGCTTCATTGGCATGATCAGACATAAAAACAAAATACGCAAGCTTGAAACTTACTTGAGCAGTATTATAAACAATATACTCGTTGTACATGAGCTCAGAAGTCTTGACATTTGATGACACTGGTTTGCCACAAGGAACAGTGACATCATCCCTCCACTTTCCATAATCCGATTCTTGAGGTACTTTCTTGCCCAGTCCTTTGGTAGAGTGCTTTCCTTCAGGAGGTTTATCCATATACTAAATGGCAGAGAGTGCAATGACTATCAATATGAAACCAAAGGAATTGCAAATGGCAGAAATTCTAACCACATATCAGAAAGTACAAAAAGCAAAGCTATTGCTCTGTTTTGAGTGGATGCACAATTATAAACAATCAACCATATGCACAATTAGAATTAAAGCACTGACCTTGGCCTTTTTGAGTTCATGGACATTCCCTAGGGCAACTTCGCTCAAAAGCATCAGACCAACAGGATTTCTCTTATCAGTGTAGCAATATTGAGCACTCTTGCTGACCAAGTCAGCAAAGTAAATCCCTTTGCCAAACTGGATGCAAAATATTCAAATTTAGTACTGCATTAGATAAGGTAGATAAACATGCAGTAAAATATAAACATCAAAGAGAGGGATGAGAGGAGAGAAAGGAACCATATAGCCAGTTGCTGGGGCTTCAGGAGGAGCAATTCTGAGTCCTTGGTTGAGTATACCGACAAAATTCGTTAATCTAGAACCTGCAACAGTGAACATCTTAGTTACAAGTCTAACACTAGCTTTTTACACATTTTCATTCTCCTGATGTTTCTAGTAATCTGTAGTGAAACTTGAGATAGCACATTGCAACAAAATAGTCATCCATGTGATCATATTTTACTGCAGCAACTGATGTATTTGGTTGGACATAAATGCAAGAATTTTTAACTGAAAAGTTTCAGCCTTTAGACCTCTAGTGTTATAGAATTGTCTTTGTGGCATCCCTAGGTTGTTCTGCTAATGACTAATGAGATTGAAGTCTAGGAATATTTAGAGATTGAGAGGTTTTGTTGTTTTGATGTATTTTGTTTATATTTTTCTTTCAACGTTCCTCTCTTTTTTATGAGGTCATAGAATAGAAGAATGTTTTACTATAAAGAACATCAGCATAAAGTAGTAGCATCAAAACCTACCATGCCATAGGAGCATTCTGTTACCAAGCTTTTCTCTGTAAGGAGCAAATTTATCAAATTCTCCTTCCCTTTCAAGTGAAAAAACTTCTTCTAGCTCGAGATTCCAATCCTGTGGAAACCACAAGGAGTGTGAAAATCAATACATTGCAAGTAGTGAAAGAGCTAACACCACAGGGACATGGATACACAAATACGCGTGACCCAAATATAAACACACCGTATGTGTAGGGGCATGAGTAGTGTGGAGAAACTTCTCAATTAGAAGATAATCTTCACAATCATGAGGAAGTGGAGAAATATTGCAGTGAAGTTTCATATACTTCTCATCAATGGAGACATCACTATCAACATCAAATCCAACTAATCTTGAAGCTATTTCAATGTCTTGAAGGGCTTCTAACATTTTCACCTACAACAAGAGCAACATCATATTATTCATATTATAATAAAGTAGACCAAATGCATCAAATACATCTTCTACAGTATCCATAGAATTAGACAATTCGTAAATCATATCTTTGACATCCTTGAAACACAATCACCATCAAAATGCATTAAAAAACAATGAATACACCAAAAATCTTTTCAAGCTTCAATGTGCCAAGAACATCTTGGCATCTTGCATCATTTTTTGAAGTGTCCCAAGTTAACCTTTGGCAATTAAACCCACAGTTAGATAACAATATAATGAAATTCAAAAATCATTTGAGATAATTCAGGAAAAAAAATTAGTTACAGTATTAAAATCTAAAGAAAATCTAGACATTTGAATTTTAACATCGACAACCAAAAATCATAAAATTCCTAGAACCAGGTTTGAAAGTAAGATTAAACTGATTTAAAACAAAAGAGAACCATAGGCATTCTTGGTATTACGTACCTTTGACTTAAAGTCATCCTCATCCCTAATAATATGCGGATGAATAGAAGGGATCACAGTGAAAAACTTATTGCTGGCATTAATAAGCAAGCTTTCTCTGACTGATGGATCAGAATAACTAGTGTTGAACAGATTCTGTATTTCTGTTAAAGCCTCAAACCCTGGGAAGAGGGAGCAGACCAACATGATAAAATCAATGATTATCATTTAGTTGATACACAGTGCAGCATTGCTTGAAGTTGCCAATTATTAAATTAGGCAACTACTGCAGCTTGCCAAAATAAAAAAGGTTAGAGGAAAGAAAAAAAAGTCGTATGTACATACCCTGTTGAATATTACTTTTGCTCAGTCTCCCAAGTGGCATTTCAGACATATTAATCTCAAATTCCATCATCGCAGATCTGTGAAACTCATGATTTAGTATTGCATAAGTATCATACATATTCCAATAACATGAAGAGGTATTTGCCTATAACCTGTATGTTTCCACATTAAAGAGCATCTTCATCAATTCTATTACTGGAGGGGCAAGTTTGCTGTCTGCATCATTTTGCTTTTTCTTTGAGACCTGTTTGTTAACCCCATAATCCTACAAAGTCAAGTGTTGAAGACAAACCGTGTAAGTTGAATATCCATCTGATCAGTGAGGATGATTTACATCTTACAAAGAATATAAAGATACAAAATAAGAAGTACAATATCCAAGGGGAAGAATCTTCCAGGTTGCTTCTGAAAATTCTTTTGTTCCCAAGCATCCCAAGGATTTCCAGTCTTCTCAAAGAATAATCGTCTAAATTCACGGATTGCATCTGACTTTGGCATCTCCTCCAATTTGGATCCTCCAATCCTGTCATTCCCCACACGACCCCATTTTCGAAACACATAGCAATCTGACCCCTTGTCTTCTTGGATTATTTGGAGAATATAGTAACTATAAATGGGAAGCAAAAGTTAGATGATTATGAAGGTGAAAGTGGTAGTAGGGAGCAAATGAGGAAATAAAACAGCATAACAAAAATCTTGAAGAGAAACTGATCAGGAGACTTAAAGAGGGCTTTTTTAAGCCCAAGTGATCTGATGAAGCCCATAAAGTCAACAATAAGCATTGCCATAGTAACTCGCTGCAGTTACTGCCTAATTATTAACTCCTTTCCAGAATAATGCCAACACATAACTTTGGAGCCATTTTGATGAATTTCATAGCATTTTGCCATTTTTTCTATTGCATATTTCACAACCATTTTATACAATTCGCCTATGTAGCTTTCTGGGCTTTCAAAGTGTTTCTGTGCGTTTTGGAACCATCCAAAACCAGATTGACCTGTTTTGAAATGGTTTGGAATGGGTCGAAATAGCTCGAGACATTTCGGCCAAAAATTTAAGGGACAAAAAGAGGTGGAGACATGTGCAGGAAAGTCCACACACACAGTTCTTTTCCAGTACTCAACCAGCACCCAAATTGCCATTTGGTGCTTCTTAGGCCAAAAAAATAGTTTATATGCTAACCTTAAAGAAATGAAAGCTTTGCTCTTGAAAGCCAATAGCGCACAGTATTTCACAACTCAACATATTGCAAACAACAGATTTACCAGCCAGTGGAAAACAAAATGGCAAACACTTTTGAGCACAATATGCTCGGAAAAACTATATAAACCCATATGATTAGACCCTATGGTCCAATTAAAGAACCATAATCTAAACATCCTTTTGCAAACAACCTAAATAATATTGATTAACGAACAAGAACAGCAATAACAACTCAGCCTTCAGCTCAACGGCTTGTGGTTGGTAACCCATAACTGACACACAAGACTATGTGAGACCCACCATGTGCATCACCAGTCAACTCTTCAAGAAGAAATAAATTATGATGCAAATATAATCAGTTTTTGATTCTTGAAAGCTTGATATTTGTATGATACCTTGCATGGCATAATAGCTTAAAACTAAAGGCATATGATTAGCTTCAATTATATTCATCAATCACATAGAGGATGATGAACTGCTTTTTTCTGGTTAATCAACAATGCACAATTTTAAGATAAAGGCTGAACAAGATAGATGAAATACAACGAACCCACCTGTTCATACCAGTAGATAAGTCAGACATACTCAAAGTTGTATTATATATGCTTTTCCCTTCCTCAAGAATGTGACCAGAATCCTGTAGGCCAGATGCCTCATGAACAGCACTTCTCCCCTTCACTTTGATGGTGACCATGCTAGAGGCCTCGCCAATTGCTTCAACTTTATATAAATCAAATGGAAGCTTCTTTTTTTTTTCTATACAATCAACCAGATAGTCCTCTCTAACTATTGGTATCCTCATCCTCCTATTAATGAAACTCTTCCAGTCAGTGATATTAATGATAATCAGGGACAAACCTACATGGGACTGGACAATTCAAATGCACCCATACCTTGCCTTCTGCATCTCAGCTTCTTGATCATCCAGCAGTCCACTCACCACCAAGCAATTAGTATCTGGAAGTAAATAGGTCAAGCAAAAAGTGTAAGTGAATCAGACACATTAAGAGGCAAAAATATATTTTTGCTCATCTTTCTTCTTTAAAAAATATTTAAGAAAGCATATATTTTTCTTGCCTCGTCATAAAACAGTATAAAATAGATACCTTTCTTTACTTTTGCATGTAGCACACCACCAACCCCCTCAATTTTGCATTTCCATTCTTTCTGCACAATAACCTCTCAGAAGATGAATACCAAACTAAATTAAACATGATAGACTTTTAGAATAGTTGGCCCCCCCCCCCCCAAACAAAAAAAATACCCACCACCACAAAAAAAATAAAATTAAACAGGAATGTGAAAACACAGATATGAAAGGAAAAACGGAAGGAACTTATACAATAGAGTCTTTAGGTAATCCAGTAATAGCAACTCTTAAGTCTCCCACACTTTCACTGTTTGAGGGTTGATGCTGGCAAGCAGTAATTTGACTTTCAGAAGGATTCTTTGATGATCCTGGAGGCAATATCCTAACAGGTCTCTCACCCTTTTGCGATTTGAACCACTGCAAACAGGACGTAAACACTAGAGTCAGGATTTGTTGACTTTGTTTTATGGTATAATAGTTGCTTGCAGACCTTTTTGAGGTACTGATTGTTTGTTTCCACAGGGACTTTCCACTTCCCTCTAATACGTATTGGTTCAGTAGTAGAGTAAGAACATTTACTCCATTCAGAAATGTATCCATGACACCGATACATTCCTCCAGAATAACGCAGGCAACCAGAGCATATCACGCAAGAAGCAAGTGCTCCAAACATCATTCCGTCAGCACTGAAAATAACAATGATACAAGATGCATTACTTTCAAATGCAAGAAGAGTTAATTGTCCCAGTTGGTAAAACAATTCATATCTTACAGGTGATGTGTTTTCAGAATATATCATAAAGAGAGGAGAGAAAACAGAAGGAATCAAGAAATGATCTCCTATCAGGGCAATAAGTCTGTGCAAGGCTGGCCTACTTTTTTCTTCCTTTTGATTAATAATGGGCAAGCATGATAAAGGACATCCAGCAAACAGAAAAAAACATAGTCTTTTGACGATATAATCATCAACAGCACACAAGAACAATAAGAATGAACAAAAAGATTTAGGATTTAAATCACAGGGGAAGGGAGGGGTCAAAGGCTTCTTTAATATCAGCACAGAACATGCATGAGAGAATAAATTACCAGCGATCACGCAAATCAAGTTCTGATCCTGTTGTATCTTGATCATTGATTTCCAGCATCTCACGCAACTCAGCTGTTGTCACATGCTTCTTAAGATCATCTTTTAGAGCCCAGAATTCTTTGGTCTGGGCCTCCATTTTATTCTCACGATTAGATGCTTCCCCTGAGCCATGATCATTTTTCACTGATGCTGCCCTACCTGCTGACACATCTCCCTCGGCCTTAGTGACTTTTGACTTCTGGTCGCCACTGGCATCCTTCCTACGTTTTGCGCCAGCTTTGGAAGTTGATTGTTGTGTGGCTTCTTTAACCTCTTGAGTATCAACATTTGCACCACCTGAAAGGAAAAATGTGAGAAAACAACTAGCAAGGAAACATGACAGATAATCAACACAGCGTGAAAAATCCAGCCTATCTTAAACACACTGAACCTCGTACCACTTTTGTTGCTAGAGGGAACCTTCTTAGCCAAGTTACTGACAGCTGATTGATCAGTTGGTGAGAGATTATTCCATCCAGACAACTTTTCCACTTGAGTTGATGGAGATGATTCCATGAGACACTTGGCATGGTGCCAAGCCAACCCTTTAGCACCTTGACCATCAGGTTTAGTAGATATACGAACCTAAAAATAAAATATAAATCAGTCAGCAAGGAGAAATATTCAAAATCCAATAGCACATCGCACATCTACATGGATCAATGTGATCATCAATAATTACAGAACATTCTGAACATTAAACCGCATCTAAATAAAATAGAATTTACCAGTCTTTGACTGCATGGCAATCAATTTACCAAACTCTCACAATGCAGGCATGAATTAAAACAATCAGCTTGCTGCTTAACACTATTTATGCAGCTTTAATACCACTTGAAATTTGGCTTAGATGCCAGATTCCAAGTTCAACCCAAGGGAGGCAATGTGAATTTGGGAAAGGTTTAGGTAGCCTGATTAGCTCTTCCTCTACCTCTTTAACTAGTAAAGACAGACGCTATCCAAGTGGCCTGAAGGCTTCTATTTCTTTAGACCGGAATATAAAGGAAGAATATGAAGGGATAAAGACTTCAGAGGGGAAGCCTCAAAATCCACCTGAAGGACTAGGAGCCTCATAAGCACCTCATATACTTTCGTCCTTTAATATATGATACTACTCACAGAACTTACATTGTGGTAACCTTATGTTCTGCCATATGCTACCAAAACTTTAATACACATAAAATAATTCAACCAAGATATTTTCAAAACCTGTTGTTTCTCCTTGATATTTTTTTCACTTGAAAGCAGCGAGGTTGATCTCATTGGAGAGGTTTTTGGGCACACAACATGAACCTCAATTCTCAAGATGGAGACCTTGGTGAGACAGCATATCAATTCTGGTACTATGCACAATTGTTACAAGATTCCACATAATGGCACAGTGACACATCTAGATAAAAAGATAATGGAAGTAAACTCATGAAGACAGAAGACTTTATTCATGAATCTCAAGACATTGGAAGTTGAAATACACAATGCATCCTAGTGTTTTCATCCATTAAATCTTCAGCATCCTCAGCAAATTATTAAATGGAAAATATGTTAGATTCCATAAGTTAATTTATCGTGAACATGAAGAAAGAAATATAAAAGAATTATAACGTTTTCCATCTTAGGTACCATGACAATGCCTTTGTTTATGATCTTGTTCTCACACCACAAAATTCGTAAAACCCAATTAACTTACATACTACAAGAAGTCGTGCCTTTGTAATAGTATCACATAGCAATAAACACAACCAACCTCTCCTTTGATAATTTTTTGACCACAGTGCCTGCATGTAGCACGAGAAGTTTGTGAAACTTCAATACCATATTCTGTATTTTTGCTGGCATTTGAGTTTGTTGGCCCACCACTCTCTATGTACTTTCTGATCTTCTGCTGGTCTTCCCAACGAAGTGACTCTATGCCTTCAACATCATCAATTCTAGAAGAAAAATAATCAATAACTATAAATTCTTGCAGGAGTCAAATCATCAAACACATCTTTTATGAATAAGGAGAAGAATTCGTACGATTTTATCTGGTTGGCTTTCTTCAGTATACAATCAGCATGATTCCACATCTGATTTTAGAGAGAGGGGGGGGGGGGGGNGGGGGGGGGGGGGAAAGATCAAAACACTAATGGCATGCAGTAAAAATTGAAAAGGATTGCTCCAGAAAGTAAAAGAACAACATTAAAAATCTATGACTATCTAGAAATCAATCATAGCATGAGTTTAAGCAACCAAAAGGGGAAAAAAACCAAAAAAACAGATAGTGAAGTTTCTCTCAAATATAGAAAGTTAGCTGAATCATCCTCTAAAAGGTATGGACACTCTTTATATCTAATGTTCAAGCAATTTCTGAATGCAACAGCAGAGCTTGGACATACATATGATCTGATGGTATTCGCAGTAACACACAGAAGTTTACTTTTGTGACAAGACTTTTTGATGTCCATTAACAACAGGATAAAAACAGCATGTGCTCCATGCCAATCCTTTTCTCTTCTCTTTTATTTTTCTTTTGATTTCTTTCTGCCTTTTCTCTAGTGAATCCTCAATTTGAACAGAAATCAACCCGTTAAAACAAAGCCAGAAAAGAAAGTAAGGTTGAAACAAACTAATTGCATAAAAAAAACTACAATAGTCAAAACATAAAAACAATCAAACAAAGTCCGAAATGTTGATAAGATAACTATCAGCATTACAGAAGTGAAAGGTGTTAAAGACATAGACTTTATAAAGCTCATATGCGAAATGCAATAAGTTTGAAAATAGGGTTTTTTTCAGGGGAAAAAAAAAGCCTCCCTACCGGCACCTTTCAAGTCTGAAGACAGTAAAAGCCAACCCACAATAATGGAATTGAAAAAAAAAAAAAAAAAAAAAAAAAAAAAACACATAAAAAAAATATAAAAAAAAAAAAAAAAAAAACAAAAAAAAAAAAAAAAAAAAAAAAAAAAAAAAAAAAAAAAAAAAAAAAAAAAAAAAAAAAAAAAAAAAAAAAAAAAAAAAAAAACCCTCTTTCAGTGTTGCTAACTTCGCTTAATGAAAAGCCCAATGTAGAAGTCTGTATTGTGACAAACAATCTCAGGAAAAATGAAAGTATAAAGCCAAGCATAAAATGCATGTAAAATCTGTAAAAGGAAAGAAGTGGAGAGTGCTTCATCACTCTTGCGAGCACACAAAAGTGGAAAACCCACCCACCCCAAATAAATGCATGAACAAATGCGGACTCTTGCGAGAATGACATGCCGATTATCACATTGTTACTGGGTTTCAAGAAAATGAAGGCCGTAGTAGAATGTGGAACAAACTAAGTAAATGAAGAGAGAGAGAGAGAGATACAGGCATAAAGCCATCAAATTGGGTGGCTTGGACCATCTTGCCGAGACGGAGTCTCTCTTTGTCTATAGTACTCTTGCAAGTCTTACATGACGATCGCGCCGACTTGGCGTACTCCGCCTTCCATGGCTTTTGAGGGTTGGGATTTGCCATTCTCCGTCGTCACCTCTCTCTCTGTCTTTCAGTGTTCCCCTTTCTGGATAGAGGAGTTAAATATATAAGATTGGGTTTGCGCAAGAATATTTGGGTGAATCCAGAATCTTAAATAACGTTGATTGTGCGTGGGTTGGCTTCTCTTGAACGCTTTCTATTTGATTTGGGTCCTTAACTCGCATTCCACAAACCCGTTTTACTTTACTTACTCTACTCTGACACACGAGCTCAAAAAATAATTGCTGTCCTACTATCTAACGCTATTTAAGATTTAAAATATTACTTAACACAAATTACCAAATCATCTTTTATTTTTAATTTATAGTAATGTTTCTTTTAAGAACTTTATGGTAGTCGACTAAACATTTAATATATATCCCTCTCAGTAAAGATTATCATTTGCAACCTTCCAATGCAGGAAAATAGGGTTGACCGACAGAAAATTATTAAAAAGAAAATAAGAATAGAACTAATTAAAATGCCCAATTGGTTGTTGATCACATACGATTAACTTCTCCGGCAATCATTTTTGGCGTATAAACTAAATCAAAACTCGTATTCAGTTTTAAGAGAGTGAGAGTGGCGAACAAGTTTTTAAGACAGACCATGAATCAAAGTCGTGTCACTTCAAATATGTTAATTTTTATTTTTTTTTCCAGTTTCGCGCCAAAATGACCTACAACGCCTTATGCTGAACAAAACCTTCAAGCGAAAATTGAAGTGTTTTTATGCATGTGGAAGTATTGTTTGCCTGACTTGCAGGGTGAATCTAAAGAACCAAAAAAGAAAAACTCAGAAGTCAAAGCACAGACAAATCATAAGCTTTTATCAACTTTCTTTTTTTATAGTTATCCAGAGCAACCCATTTGAGCAACATCATTTTCTTTTCCCTGCACATGCCACCCCTTTCATTGATAATGAGATTCTTGATAATATACATATATTCCTTGCTTTAACCCCACATCAAAATCAACCGTCTTCGGATTAGTGGCTGGCTACACCTACATTCTGAATTGAAAATATAAGGCTCTCAGCCTCATCAGTATATGCTGTCAGAAAAAATCAGGATAAAGTGTGTGCTAATTCACCATATAATGGACTTAATGATAAATGATCTTGCCTTGCAAATGTGAAAGATGATTAAGTGATAGATGTTAACAAGCCAATCACATTCATATATATATCCTAATTCCTCACACTTCAGTATCAGCAAACTTTCAACTCTGTCCAAGCCCTTGAAGCTTGAAAGATAAATGGATAGTGAAGAACGGAGATATCTTCATAGTTGAAATGTGACAATGTCAAGCGAGAAGGACAATTTCAGACGTAAGCGGATATTTCAACAAATTACAGAATGCGACTGTGTCAGCACCAATGCATTATGGTTTAATTTTTACAGAATAGAGAATAGGCAAAGATCCTGCAGAGCTGCAAATTCCTACTGAAGAACTTTTGCTAGTCTAGTTTTAGAGCTACTTGGAAGATTTATGACACAACCCTGTCCAGCTTGACATTTTCAAATTTTAAGCTTCTCACTATAACTTTCTACCAGTGATTACTGTAATACATTTGCAGTATGAAAAGTCACTGCAAATTCTGGAGTTTTGCATTATCCTAATGACCATCCAACATCTCCATTGTTTAATGATCAGCAATACTGGGATCACGAAGAGTTGACTTTCACCACAGCATCTGGTCATAACAAACAAAAATTTATACCAGGCACATATGTACTTTCTCTCATTTCTTTAATAAGAGAGTTCCATAAATGATTAATTTCTGTGCTTTTGCAGGCAAGAGTATCATCAGAATTGAAGACACATAACTTATTCTGGACTTCAATCGAGGTAAAGCCAAGACTCTTATTACGCTCCTCTTCACTCATTTTCATCCTTGTGTTCTCCACCATTTCCCACATGCAAGCACCAGCATAGAAGTTAGACAGTGAAACATGTCTGGATGAATCATTAGGATCTAAAGATGAAAGCTTCTTTGCTAATTCTTCAGCTAGTTCAACTCGGTTATGGATTTGCAATGCATTTAACAGAGCTCCCCAAGTGCTGGCACCAGGCTTTATTGGCATGTTAGATATGAAGGATAATGCTTCTTCAATTTGGCCAGCCCTAGCTAACAGATCTATCATACAGGCATAATGTTCCTCCGTTAGAGAAATGGCATAATCCTTACTCATAGAATAAAAAATTCTCCATCCCTCTTGAACCATTCCAGAGTAGCTACAAGCCGAGAGAACTGAAACAAATGTCACTGCATTGGGCATATGCTTTTCTGATCTCATGTGATCAAAAGTAACGAGAGCTTCCAAATATAAGCAATGCATTCCAAATGCGTTGATCATTGCGGTCCAAGAGACTACATTTTTTTCTCTCATCATACAAAAAATTCTGTAAGCTGTTTCGACACATCCGCATTTAGCATACATGTCTACGAGAGAAGTATAACTTACCACATCCAAGTCAACCCTGTTTCTTATTACAAAGCCATGCACACTCTTCCCTTGCTTGAAAGACCCCACACCAGAACAAGCGAAAAGGATACTAACCAATGTCACTGGATTTGGGGTAACCAAGTTTCGCAGCATCTTTCTGAACAGGGACATAGCTTCCCAAAATCTTCCATTTTTCGCACATCCATCAATTACAGCACTCCATAGAACCACATCCTTATTGCTAGCTTCTTCAAACAATCTAACTGCATAATGAGGAAACCCACATTTCATGTACATATGTACAACGGGTGTACGCAAACAGACATTACAATCCAAAAGATTGTATCGTATAGACAGCCCATGAGATGCTTTCCCTTCTCTAAAGGCAAAGACATTTGCACAGGCTCGAATTAAACCCTCCATTATAAAAGCATCCTTTTGAAAACCGAAATAAGCCACATTAGATAACAAGTCAAAAACTATGGATTCTAGAGAAAACTTCAAATAACCTTTTATCATAAAACGCAAAATAAATGAACTTCTGTAAGAAAATCTTTCAAATAGTTTGTGGGTATCTTTCAGAGAACCCAACTCAGCGTACATCTCTAAAAGCGCAGGCACGACATATAGGTCTGCTTCCAACCCCGATTTGACAGCCAGGCCATGAAATAATCTCCCATTCTGCAAAAGCGACAATCGAGAATTCGCTTTAATGGCGAATACTAAGTTAAAAGTATCAACTGTATTACCTTCACTTCGCAATCGACCAAAAAGTCGTAAAACATCCCCATGAAACCTGTACTTCGAGTACCCAGAGATGATTGTATTCCAAGAATGAAGGTTCTTGGTAGTGATCTGATCAAAAGCTCTCGAGGCCAAAGGAAGAGAACCGGATTCGACATAGGCATTGGTGATCTTGGAACCGAAAAGGACGGCTTTGTGAAGCCCATTGATGATAGTCTGAGCGTGAAGTTGCTGCACAAGAGAGAGGGCTTCCACATAAGGGAAAAAGGCAAGAAGTGTTTCTGCAGAACCTTGCCAAGAAATGGGGCTCTTGCGATCGCGAGGGAACATCAACCGTTGAAATTTGAATCCAAGGAGTTGTTTGGCACGAACCTAGGGCTGGATCACAGTCCCATCTTGCATTAGTTTCTAAATTTTAGACCGTTTAGGAAAAAAGAAACTCATGGATTATTACTTATCTAATTGAACACTTAGGGTCGGTTTGGTTTGGCTGTTTTCTATTTTCATTTTCATTGAAAATGAAAATAAACTTAAAAATATGTTTGGTTAAAGATAAATGAAAATGTTTTCATTGAAAACATTGGAAATGTTTCCAAAAATTGGTAAAAAACTGGAAACGTCTAAAAGACGTTTTCACTGACCGGTGGCATACTTGTAATTTATGTGACTTTTTTCTTTTTCCTCTAAATTTCCATTTCTTCAACACGCAAACCATTCCTTGCTGTCATCTATGGCCTACAGCCTTCATATACTCAATTCTCTCATGTTGTACTGAAGAGTAAAGGAGACAAAGGATTGACTAGAAGATAAATAAAAGAGACAAAGGATTGACCAAAAGTAAAGAGACAAAGGACCAGCTTTTAACCATTGGTTTCTTGATGGGGTGGAAGTTGAAACCCCCAATACGAATTCCTTTTACAAAGAAAATGGAAATTGCTGATGGGTTCAATTCAGAAGTGCCAAAAGAGAGGATATTTCAATTTTCAAAGGATTGGTGTTAGACCCAGAATGTGGAACCCACCATTGCTAGAGAACTATTTTGGAAATGCAATTATGGTTGCACTATAACCATGAAAGCAGGGGAATTGGTGAAGGGTGGGATTGGGATACTGCTTTGGAGATGAACAAGATGATTGCTTCACACACTAAATCTGAAATTACATCTGCTCCCTTTCTCTCTGTTTCCCCTTGTTCTATCTGTTTTCTTTTTTTTTTTTGTGTCTCTGTTATTTCTTTCTATTGTTACATTTTTCTATGTCTCTCTATTGTTTCCAACTCCGGTGTATCACTTGAGAAGCTACTCATCGGAAAAGGAAGAAGGAACGAACGAGGATGAGAAGCTGAGTGAGAAAGCTAGATAAGGATGGAGAGGGAGGAGGGGATGTAGTTTGAGAATGGAAATAGAAAATTTTCAGCAAACATGTTTCTTAAAAATGAAAACTTGAAAATGAAAACATATTTCAAGAAATGAAAATAGGAAATGAAAATATGAAAATGTTTTCTAAGGCAAACAGACCCTTAGTAGTGACTTCCACAAATTTCCATGATTTTTTTTTTCTTCTTCTAATGGTTACTGTATCTTTATAGCATGTATATATATATATATATATATATATATATATATATATATATTATATAAAATAAAATAAATATATCTTTATAAGATGCTAAGACCAATCAAATGTTGACTTGAGTGAAAGAGACTCTAGTCCTTTAACCAAGTGGTCTTAAGTTTGAGCCCTTATAGATGCAACAAATTTTTTTAAAAGAAGTTTCCATTTTAGCGCTTGATTGTACCTTGAAAAATTAGTCCCAAGCAAAACTTAAAAATAACCTTAAAAAACCAAAAAATAGGATGCCTATGCTCCCACAATGACCAGCCAACTAGTTTATAAAGTTTTTTAAATACTTTTAGTATTTATATAATATATCATACTATATGAAAATAACTAATGTATAAATGACATGTGTACAAATTAACTATTTTTAAATTTATTTAAAAAAATAAGATAAAATATATTTATATTCAATTAAATAAAAAAATTACATATATTTACTTCGTCAACATAATATGACATATTTATATAATATTATAAAATTTTTGATTAATTTATGTTACTAAATTTTAAGATACTTTGATTAGCCAAAGAAATTTATTTTTTGGAAACGCGCACGGACAGCGGATGTTAACCAAAAGAGTCTTAAGAAAGTTACAGAACCATGTACAAGAAACAGAAACATAATTTCGAGCAAGAACAATTAAATTGATTAGTCACTGATTCACCACAAAGAGTTTACCGTCGTCAGTTAACAAAACCATAGTTCATCAAATATGGTTTGATGTTTATCTGCTACCAATATTTCCTATTTCCATCAGCTATAGCCTATAATTTTTGACAAAGTAGTTTGACAAGTTTAATGTTTCTCTCCAGAATCCTAAAAATTCTTCTTTCTCCTGTTTTTTGACTCCTCAATCTCATACATCAACTCACATTTAATGCACAAGAGGAGTGCGCATGAAGAGGAACTGCGACCGGAAAAAAAANTGCGCATGAAGAGGAACTGCGACCGAAAAAAAAAAAAAAAGGCAGCAGCTTTGTCAGTAACCAGTAAAGAAAAATTTGCTAATACTCAGTAACTGCTCTGGTGTATACCTCAAAAGATTTCCCTGCTCGTTCAAACTCTAGCATGCTTAGGGCAACTTGACAACTTTGTGAGACAAGAGGCTCAGGATCGGCTGCAAACTCCTCCAAAAGTGCTACACTTTGGTCATCTAAAGGTGCATCCAACAAAAGAACTTTGAGATAATAATCCAAACAGTAAATGAGTTGAGATTTTTTAACACTGCCTAAGTAGAATCAATAACAAATGGTTCAATAGTTAACTACTGCAAGTCAAGTGGCTCAGCAATGCAACCACCTTAAAAAAGATCAAGAGATTAACTCTGTAAAGTGATAGAGAATCATTAAAAAGACAAGAAGTTGCAACCATAAGAGACCACGTCATATGAGCTTAAAAGATATGAGCTTCATCGATGCTATTATTGTGTTTATCCTCTTGCAAATGAATGGCACCACCCCGCACTCCTTTAATACATTATATAAGAGACCACATCATTCAATAGTATTAAGTGGTAATACCTGCAATGGAACCAAGAGCTTCCGCAGCTTCATGTCTAACCATTGGATGCTCATTCACATCCCTAAGTATATTGGATAGAGCAGCTGAAGCAGCTTTTTCTTGCAATTGGCCCAAGACATAAGCAACCTGGATAACACAAAAATATCAGCGTCCAAAAGATCCCAACTGGTAGAGTAACAATTCAATGTCAGGTGATTGGAAAGTCCATTTCATTTAATTCATGTAGAAACAATTACTTTTTCATTATAGTTAAAGAACAAGCGGCTACTTTACCATGAGAGTTGTATGTTTATTTTTATTAAAGAAAAAATAAAAGGAAGACCAGATGCGCAGTTAAAACTAAAAAGTCTTTACCAGACAAATTGTTGAGATATCAAATACTTGTTTTAAAAAGAATAAGGTTCACAATCACCATGTAACCTTCTAAAGCAGCCTCTACGTATCTTCATGTAAAAAAAATGACCACATGCATCACTAATTAGCCAATCATAAAAAATTACTGTGCAAATAAAATTCACGCAACATGATAAGAGAGTACTTAACATACCTCGTGGCGCAGAAGAGCACTTTTTGAACCCAAGGAATCAATTATAGCAGCAACAGCTTCATTTCCACCATCATTTCGAAGTGCAAAAAGAGCTGCATACCGCTCATACATCCCTTTTTCTTCATCCAGAAGTACTTTCCTAATGTTGGTTAACATCAGATAGCGACCTAGTCATTAATCCTAAGTAAAAAAGAGGTTCTCTATTAGTAAGAACCAGACAAACCTTAGCTGATCCACAGAAGAACAAGAAGTAGTTGGTGCTGCTGGATCAACAGACTTAAAAGGTGATATATCAGTTGCAGACGATTCATCACTACTACCAGCATCTTTTAAATGCTCAATACGTTTAAGAGCCAATTCACATGTCTCTCGAACCTCCTGCGCCGGATCTAAATCCAAGCTATTCTTCAAGAGAGGAATATTACCATCTAAACCAATAGCACCAAGTGCTTCTGCTGCCTATGGAATTATAACAAAGTCAATTATCTTCACAGTGGAAGAAAGACAAGAAATAGTAGAACAAAAATCTACAAGAAAAGCATACCTCATGGCGAACAATAGGATGCAAAGACAGATCATTTAGAACTGACACCAGAGCAGGGATGGCTTCCACATCCTGCATTTGACCCAAAGCAAATGCAGCCTCATGTGCCAACAAATTCGAAGAATCCCTTGTGGCTGGAAAGTATAAAAAATAACTTGGATCAATGAAATTAAAGCAGAAACTACTATGATAGTTTAATTTAGGAAAAACTGATATGGCTTAAACCATATATCTCTGTCTCTCTTCTAGCAGAGATAATGTTCAGTCAGACAAGTAGAAGTCAAGGTAACAATTTAAGTTCGGGTAAATAAATGACAAATTGATTTGAAAGCAGAAGTAAAATATCTCATAATAACCCATTTCATGCGTATATCGTTATCTATAAAAATCAACACCAGTAGTCAACCAAAAAAATAATGGTAAAAAAATGAGAAAACACCGTATCAACAATCCACCGATGGTTCTAACATTAAATTTGAGAACAGGATAGAAAGCAAAACAAGCTAAAGCTGGAAACTTTGACTAACCGAGAATAAGGGCGTTACGAGGGCCGGGACCTTTGAGGTTCCGGAGAGAGAAGAGGGCTCTGAATCGCTCAGAAATCGGCTGGATGGAATCCAGTAACAAGGCACAGAGGAATTTTTCCATGTCAGGCGAGGACACAAAGGTGGCATCCTCCGAGGAACCCATATGATCGTGAATCCGTAATGTCCAATTGAGGCTGCAGAAGCTGTTGCTGCTCTGATGTGGAATCCACCGTATCCCTGTCGAACCGACAGTGGACCAGCGAATCCGATACTCCTCCCCGAACGAAGACGGTGTAGGAGCCCCAAGTTTTTTTTTTTTTTNTTTTTTATAGTTTGGTTAAAATTTTATATTAGATTTTTATAATTTTTTTTCTTCTTTCATAATTTTTATAGGTTGAATTTTTTTTAATTTGGTATTTGCTATTATCATTGATTATAATTTTTTTCAGTTTAATACTAATATAATAAATAATTTATTTATGTGACAATAAAATAAGTTGATGTGATATTAAAGTGGCACAAAAATTATTATCTCATTAAATTTTAACTCAAAAAAGTATATAAAAAGATTGATAAGATAATAATTTTGTGTTATTCTGGCGTTGCATCAATTTTTTTTATTGTCATATCAATACTAAATTAATAAATTTATAATTGAGGATGACGACAGTAACTAAATTAAAAAAAAAATTAAACTATAAAAACTTTAAAAGAAGAAAAAAATTATAGAGACATAATTTAAAATTTATCAAAATTATAAGAACTTGCAATATATTTAAATTTATTTAGAATAAATTATAACTTTTTACAAATATATTTTTCCAATTTACAAATATATTTTTTAATTTGTAAATTAGATAAAAACAAAAAGAAATAAAATCAAAACATGAGAGTTTAAATTTAATCTAAGATTGTAGAAATGTAATTATTAGAAGGTAACAAATATATAATACAACAATAATAATAATATTTTGTCATAAAAATGTAATGAAAATATTAATTTTTAAAGAAATTGGACGTGTCTCTAAAATACTGCACTTTTTTTTTTTTTAAAAAAAAAGAACTAATCCATCATATTACACCCTCGAAACCTTTTCCTTGGCTAATTCCCCAAAACAGCTATGTTTTATATTATTTTTTTTCTCCAAGTTGACATATCATTTTACAAAAAAAATTATAATTTTTTTTATACATATTGATTCTAATTTAGATTTTTTTTAGTAATATTTAAACGATTTACTTTATATATATATATATATATATATATATATATATATATGACTATTTTCACGGCATACTCATATAGTTGTATGAAAAATAATCATATAATAGGTTAAAAAATACTCATTTATCCTATGAAAAATTTACATTTACTTGAATTTAATATTTCTTCTTGGAGACTATATTCTTAGTTATAATGATTTTTGTTTATGAAAAAATTATTTTTCATGTTAAAAAATAAATTATAGTACAATATAGATTATAATAACATACAATTCATAAAATACACATATAATTTTTTTTAAAAAAGGATAACTATGTAAATAAAAAAGAAACCCACTTATGATTCTCAATTAATCTAGGGAAAAATAATTAATTTAAACAATGCTATAAAAACCCAAGAAAACAAAAAGAATATGTATAATGAATTTATAAAAAAAAAATTATAAAATGACCGAAAATAATAATTATCTAAAATTAATTTTTTCGAAGTTATTACGGAAAAGCGTCGAGCGATCTGACGTCCACATGATATGTAAACACTAGACAGTCTCGTCAGGTGTCTGGTTGCTCTACGGGCTCCAACGCCGTATTCCTTTAACCGTGAACCCCTTCTTGTTCTTTATATCGGGAAAGTTCTTGGAGCAGACCAAAATGCCTATACATCACAGGTCACCTGGTTTGGAATTTCAGCAGTCTAAACCAATGTTTACTTCATTCCCACCACAATCCACAGAATCGCCGGAGCACCTAACCTAACCCTAATTATATGTCGGAGTCCGCTTTCACCATAGTCGGGAGGGAGAGTCAAGGAAGAAGAAGGGGGAACGGGGTAAGCAACTTGGAAGCATTAAGTCATTAACTGAGGCCGTGAAAAAAGAAAGCGTCAGTATGTCTGCCGATTTAAACTGACATGCCGAAAAAATAAATAAAAAATGTAATAAAAGAAGTTTTAAAAGTGTCGTATTTTCTTGAGGTGAGCACTATGCTATTCTTTTTGGAGGGGATAGCGCTACCCACAGCAGTTTGGTGAGTTTGGGTGCGACTTATCGCTCGCCGTTCTCGTAGGTAAGGTAAGCCCAATGGGGAAGCAACGAGATGACAAACTTGGCCTTTCCTGTTAAACAAAGAATGTCGAACCGAGAAAGATTGGAACTTATATTGTTTCCACTTGGAAACGTTGATGAAGGGATGTTGCCGCCAAAATATGGCGCTCTGTTTTTCGTTCCTGCTTCCCTTGAACAGTTCTTGATCCTGGCAGTTTTTTATTGTAATACCCATTGGATATGGGGGCTCAAAAGAGTATCCCTGCTGGAGAAGGTTCGTTTTACACACTAAAAATTATTCAAAGCTTCAATCTTTGCTTGAATTTTTTTAGTTTAATCACAGATCATTATTAACTGTGATTTATGTGCAAAGCAGCAAAGGTTCGCATTGGAGTGAATTTCGTCCCAAAGCTATGCTGTTCTCATATGCTTTCTCCTTTCAGGTTTTTGACTAATTTAAGGTTCAAAACTTCCAATATTTTATCTTCTAAGAATGTTTCACTTGAATTTTTGCTCACTATTTTCTTTGTATCTCTAACAGCGCACTTGTTAGTCCGTTTTCTCTGACTAGTGGCAGGTAGGCCAGTTGGTTTGGTTTTTATCAATGAAGTGAAATTTGGGTTCTTGGTTAATGAGGTGTAACCAACTAGTTCACTTGGTTTATGGCAGCCTTTGCATGAAGCACCCTAACTTATTTGGCAGAAGGGAAATGCTTGATATAGGGTGGCACAAGGGGCTACATGATTCAAACCTCATGATAGCTTATAGGAAGACTAGGCCTCAATATCTTGGTCAGCGGTCTCTGACCCTTCAGGTTTGCGTACTAATTTGGCTGATATTTGATTATAAATTAATAGTATTTAGTATAATTCTTAATTTTTCCCTTTTCAGTATTCAATTTCACCTGAGGTTGGGATCCATGGAATTCCCATGAACAATTTCTCCCATTCAGCAAGTGGGGATGTAAATTTGTCACAATTGTCAATAGGGTTGGATATGAATGAGCCTTCAACCTCTAATTGGAGCAATAAAACCAGCATAAGCTATAAGGTTGAGTGTGAGTTAATGTTGGTTTTCATTAATATACTTATCCATGTCAGTTTTTGCATCTAAATTAAAGTTTCATCACCTTGCTTTGAGTTTGATCTGTAAACTCTTGGTCATCTTACTTGGGGTGAGAAATAATCAATTGCCTAAATCCATGCAGCATATTCATTTTACAAATAATGGTGGCCGCTCTATAAGCAGAGACCTAGATGGTTTTCCTGTGACTCGCAGGTAGCTAAAATTTATATCTTCACTCTTGTCTTGAGACTATCTGCTTGGTTAATTTTAACATGTTATACATTTTTTACTATTATGTAGTGGATACTCATCTGACAACATGATAGTTATTAAGCAAGAATCTCGATTTGAAGAAGCAAATGATGACCGTTTTTCTCATGTAAGTTATCTTCATTGGTTATCCAAAGATAGTTGTAATTCTGGATGCAAACTTGTTCCTCAATGTCTAATCTTATGTGCAAGTCATATTCTGTTCCACTAACTGCAAGTTAGTCTATGTTTAGTTCAGTTTGCAAATGGAACAAGGGATTCCATTTTTATCCAACACCTTCAATCGGTTTAAATTTGTTGCTTCAAAAGGAGTCAAACTTGGACCTGCATTTTTTTCCACATGGTGAGCTCTTCTTACATGTTCAGTAGTTATTATGCATTGAATAGAGCCTTTGTGCATGAGAAGCGGTAAGCAGTGACTGAAATGTGCATATAATTAGAGGCTGGTTCACACAATATCAGTTTTAGTAGAACAGAAAGGTCCTAAGATAGCATGGAGGAGGTGTAGTATATGGGTACTGAGAGAGGCCTCACCAAGGTGTAATAAGAAGAGTTAAAAACGGGCAAGATATAAGGAGGGGAAGAAATGGAAGCAATTGTGTGAACCATGTGAAGTGATAGGAAAACCATATTGTAAGAATAGTAGCTTAAACTTCTTCTTTACTGATATTAATTTAAGTATGATAGATCCATATTTACTTCTATGCACTACCTTTATCATTCTTCCAATGTTATCTGGCAGGCTGACCGGTGGTTCAATTGTAGGAGCCATTTCTCCTTATCAAGCATTTGCAATTGGTGGTCCTAGTAGCGTGCGTGGCTATGGTGAGGGGGCAGTTGGTTCTGGGCAATCATGTTTGGTATCCAAGAGTGAATTGACAATCCCATTGGTATATAAAAGTTTTCTGACTACTTTGCATGTAATATTCTAAATTATGTCAATTGCTCATCTTTAAGCCAATGGGGAAAAAGAATAGAGATGAGCACTCTTTTTATAGACTTAGGGTTTAGTGGATTATCATTGTTCTGTCCTAAATAGTATTGTATCATTTGTAAACACAAAATGAGATCATAAACAAGACTTTCTTGTCCTTAGATAAAACAAGTTATTCACTGTTCTTTAAAGTGAACTTTCTCGTAAGTTTCCTTTTTGCCATAAACTTTAATACTGACGAACTACGTCATTAATTTGCAGTATGATCATTTGCATGCCTGCAATAGCTAAGCTGCTACCAATCACTAATTCTGTTGTTCTTACTTAACTTTCTTCAGAAAAATACATTGGAAGGTGTTGCTTTTCTAGACTGTGGATCTGACTTGGGGACTAGTCATAGGGTTCCTGGTGAGTTTCATTCTGTCAATCAGAAAACAATCTAGTTGCTAGCTTATCTCCCCTATAACAAGCTTAAAGAAACCTCTCCCTGCTTAATAGGCAGTGTTACCTAGAAAAGAACAACTGGGAGAAAGTTTTTGTAGATTGTGACCAGCCAACCACTAATATTCAGCATACTAAACACTATGGTCGTAGAGACTTATCTTTGTATATATAGCCCCAACCTTTGGGTGATTACAAACAGTAACCTGAGCATACATCAAAATTTTCTTCAGTCAGCAGAGATCGGTTCCAAAACCTTCTTATCCGTGATACAGGGCAGGGCTCTGTTAAGGTTATCATAATATTAATTACATTAGTCTAGATTTTGTCAGCGTAGCTTCTCATAAAACTGCTTTCTTCTGATTACTTTAATGCCATATGTATGATGCAATCTCTTGTAAACACAATATTTTGGATAATCCACGGATAATGGAACTGTTTGCGTGAAATTATGTTGATCTCTTAGTGATCCACTTAAACGTTTCATCAAATGAAAATTGCAGGAAATCCAGCACTGAGGAAGGGCAAACCAGGACATGGTTTTGGAATTGGGTATGGCGTCCGATTCAAATCCCAGTTGGCTCACGTTCAAGTTGAATATGCCATCAATGCCTTTCAACAAAGAACCATCTATTTTGGAATTAGAAATCCAGTTGTGTGAAGGTTAACATGGCCTACAAACCTATGGTTGCCAAATCGGTCATGCTTTTCCATTCAAACGTTTACTTAACATAGATGATGATAGCGTTTGATGTTACAACTTACGAAAAGGCCATACTTGTGATTCATTTTTCTTGTCTGACATCAACCTAACATGTATAATGTATCTACGATATTCTTTATGACCAAAGATCATTATTTCAGAAAATACAGGAGGCAAAAAAAGCCAGATTGATAAAGAATTCTGATATTTTGTCAAGGCCTCATTACCCATGTTACTGCTAGTACTAGGCTACTCCATATTTCTTAAAATTCTCATGTCCTCGTTACCCATGTGTCAATTCTTTTGCTTCTTTATTTATGGAAAGAAATAAGCTGTTATTCTTAATATGTAGTCTTCAGTGAATTAAGAGTAAAAATCTTATATGTGCATTACAAGAAAGTAGAGACATAAGATGAATAACATAACAGGTTTAGTAATTAAGAATAAACTTCACAGCAAGTGGATTTGAAGTTGGGAAACAGGTAACTAGTTAACTGTTGCTCACAGTCTGAGATTTATCTTTATTTATCACCAAGCAAAGCCCAATGGTATAAACAGTAGGTAACATAAGCATTCACAAGATATTTTTTAGACAATAGGTAATATCAGCGTTCACTAGATATTTGCTATTGAACACGAATTATTGTACACTAGCATGGAAGAATCAGCGATGGTAAACTTGATTGAGGTGAGAAAAAAGAAGAAATCATTCTGATTAGAAAACCTAGTAGCTTTTCAAATCATTCTGAGTATGGAAAACTTAATGATATTATTATCTTTTTTTTTTTTTTTCAAGTAATCACATTACTCATATTATTTGTGCATCTGTTTTGTAAAAACCTATTTTTGTCAATTATATTAAGATGGTATATACCTCATAACCCATACTATTACAATGAGACCGTTGATATGCACATAAGCCATTTTTTCTTTTATATTTACGCTTTTCAATAAAATTGTTTTTTTTTAAGGGATGAGGTGTGGATGTAAAGAGTTTCTTTTTAATAACCAAATTTACAAAAAAAATCATTTATTTTAATTTTTAAATAAATACATAGCTGAGTTTAAAAAAAAAAAAAAAAAAAAGACAAATTTTGATCTTAAACTGAAAAATCACTTTTTTCAATTAGTATAGAGGATAAACAAAATAAGATTTTAAATCTTCATTATAAAAAATAAGTAGTACTTTTTTTTTTTTTTAGGAAGCCTTTGACCTTGAAAATAATATACTTGTATAATTAGTAGAATCTGAATTTAATTGGAGGTATATGTGTCCCAATTTTTTTTTTTTTTAGTTATGTGTCTCAAATTTTGTTAACTCGTTAGTGTGAAATAGCGTGAGATTTAAGAAGTGTGTTCGTATATGAAATATGGAGAGGTAAGGTAAGTCATCGTGCATTACCAGTTACCACCTTGCTTGCATTCATCCTTCGTAAGTCTTTACCGTATGGTTAACACTTGTTATGCTCACACCTTTATAAATCTCCTTCAGTGTCTTCTTCCTCTTTAGTTCATCGTTGCTGCAGAGAAAGGAAAAAAAGTTCCAGCTCCCCTTCCGAAGGTTCGTGCACACACTTGAAATTTGCTTTTCCTTGTTCTTTCATTTTTCCTGAATATCTTCGGATCTGATTTTTGTTCGTAACAACTTTTTTGTGGAGTGGTTTGTTCATTATATGCTGCATAGTCTTGTGCATTTTCTTTGCTGTATATGCAATTTCTCTTTCTGTATTCGCTTCGTCACTTTCAGTATATATTTTCATCTATTTGTGAGATTTTTTTTTCCGATAAATTAATTGTGAGAATTCTGTTTCATGGAATCAGAAATTGGACGATCGAGTTACTCGCGAACGGTCATAGAATCGGTTATCCTGTGAGCCATGAATCCTAGAAGGTTAGAGTGGATTAAATTCCTTTTTGAAAATATTCTTTTAAGTATTCGGCAAATCGTGGCGGTTTGTTTTGTATGTATTAAAATCTAAAATTTATTTGTAGAATTAAACTTGTCATTATTCAATTCTTTGTGCTTGGGAGTTGTTAATTCAGATCTGTGGATATGGTATATTAGGAGGACTCAGATTTCAATCTGCCGGATGTGTAGTTCCTGCTTTTTACCATAATTGATTGGTGAATAGCAGTTTCAAAGCTATTATTTTATTTCAATTTGGAATAACTTTGTTGTACTCATAGTCTTCTTAGCAGGAGTGAAATTGTGTGGGAGGAAGTAGGTGGAGTATAGATAGTTTCAGTGACTCAGTACTGTTATTGTTCCCAAACTGCACAATGCATTTCCTTCTTTTATCTAAAAGAAAACAATTCATTTCCTTCACTAGTCCTTGCATCTTCCAATTGCTGCTCCAGTCATTGCTTGATCTGATGACTGAGTTATCAGTTGCATTTAGATTTTTGCAGAACATATGATTTTTGGTATCTGAAGGTGATAATTGCTTTTGATTTAATTGATTTGAAATCGATTATAGCTAGGTTTGGTCAATTTAATAACTTGAAAATATTGGGTGAGGTTGCTGAATTGCATTCAGGTTCACCGTATGACATATGGTATTCTTTTTTCCTTTTTACATGCTTCATGTGCTCCAAAAATTTAACTACTAATTTTGCAATTTGCTTTTTATATATCTACAATAGTTGTTATTAACTTATGGAAAATATCTTTTCTGCACTCTCATTTGGAATTCATCGGAAAGTTCCACATTGTTATAGATATAGATCAAAACCACTCTTGATCTTGCACTTAATAGCTGAAGCTGCTAGAATGCTAGGCTCTTTGACTTGGTTCCAGAGCCTCTTTAACCAAGTAGTTAGGAGTTCTAAATTCAAAACCATTATTGGGCCTGCACTTAGTAGCATAAGCTTTTAGGATTACTGCTCCTTGACACATATGTCAAGATGTGCTATCCAATGCACAAGATCCGCTACAAATTCACTTTTTTTTAGTTAAAAAAATACTCCCTCCTGAAAACAATTAGAAACTCTCTTAAATCAGGATGCAATCAAACTCTATTTTTCAATTGTTTGCCTAGCAACCTTTGACTTGTTAATCCAACTCTTCACTTTCCCTTAGTTTACCTATGTCAGACCCACATTGGAGGCTTTAGGTGGACATGCATATACAGCTGATTCTCCAAATATGGGGAAAACTTACAAACTTGGGTGCACCTCTGTTGGACTTGAGCACGTGTCCAAGACTTGTTTTCACATTCAGGCAGCATAACTTCGCAGAACATTTTTGATGCGGCGGTACCTGAAAAAATGGGATGGTTTAAGTTCATCTGGGAACAAATTTTATGCAAATATTCTTTTGCACTAAAATGGTTGTGTTGAAGTTGCTGTTGCATAGATGAGTATATAATAGCGTAAGAGTTGATTTTTCTATTGTTAACTTCCTTTAGTGACTATTGAGCATTCTTTTTTTTTTTTATACTTGATGGCAGAGTTTTGAACCAAAACCTCTTGCAAACTACCTAAATCCCTTACCTTGAGACCAAACCTAGGGGCTTACTATTGAGCATTCTAATTCTATGTTTGTGGAGCTATTTCTGCCCAAGATCTAGGTGACGAAAGATATTCCATCTTTATCTAAAGCTTCATCAGTCCCCCTCTTTCTCTCTCCCTCTCTATCTTTAAAAAAGACACTTGAAAACACAGTAGTTTCTTTGGGTTCTGCTCAATCAGTTCTTTTTCTTTTTTCTCAGTTGGTCGTGGTTATTTAGTACTGTGTATAAAACTATTATATGGAAATACGTTGGTGTGTATCTTTTGCCTCAGAAATTAAGAATGATGTGAGAGTGACTACTTAGTATCAAATATAATTTATTAATCTTGATATTCATGCAATTATTGAGATGTCTAATAAGTTGAAACAGTTCTAATGTCTAGAAGTGAACTTTATGTTGGTTATCTTTGTCATGTGGTCATTTAAGGTCTCAAATTTTTCACTGTTCAGGGACCACCGCAACAACAAAGTTGCTCTTTTTGATGGTATTGAGGAGGGTGGCATCAGAGCATCATCTTCTTACTCTTCCCATGAAATCGATGAACATGACAACGGAAGTGCATTAGATGGATTACAAGACAGAGTCATTCTGCTGAAAAGAGTAAATTTATCCTGGCTAGTAATATGTTCCATTTACCTTCTGTATGTATATAAAGGGTGAATGTGCCTAATATTCATGCGAGCAGTTCTTCTTTTTTGACATTTCTTCTACTTTTGTCTGTTGAGGAGGAAAAAAATAAATACTACTGCAGAGATTTCAACCTTCTAGACTAATGTTGGAGATTTTACTTATCAATAAATACCTTCTTTGAAACTGTTTCTTTAATTATTGGTATTCCCCGTCATCTTTTTCCCTGCTGACTGGAGGTATTTATAATTCGTCATTAATAGAATAACTGGTGCTTTTCTCTATCTGGTATTAAAAACCCTTCTAGAGTGTTTAAAGATCTAGCAAGTGTTTGGAATTGTATTGCGTACAGATTTGAGTGGCATGCAAATTCTTCAATGTTTTAAATTTTTTAGCTGTATTAACTAGCATAAAAATATTTTATGGGTGTGACTGCCAACAGTTGTCAGGCGATATAAATGAGGAGGTGGATAGTCATAACCGAATGCTGGACCATATGGTGTGTATGCTGCAACTACTAAAGCCTATTTGACATTTGCTCTGCTATTTCTTTGTTCTGTTTTTTAATTTGGTTCCGTTAATTTAGGGCAATGATATGGATTCATCAAGGGGAGTCCTCTCAGGCACTATGGACAAATTCAAAATGGTATCAAGACTAGTATCTTTATAAGCCTTTTCAATTAGTCTTTTCCTTTATGTTTATTCTTTCCCTTTCTATTTGATTGTCTCATTCTTCTTCTTGGGGAGGAAGAGAAGGGAGTGGGACTGGTATGCTGTATGTCTGTTTTGATGATCTTATGTCATCTTTCAGGTATTTGAGACTAAATCCAGCCGGAGAATGTTTTCACTTGTGGCATCCTTTGTCGTGATTTTTCTTGTAATATACTATCTAACTAGGTAATTGATCTTTCCTTCAACTGTCAGCTTTGTGTTAGAACCGAGAAGCGGCTATTTCCGCCATTACTGTAATTAATGTTACTACCTGTAAGATATTCTGGTATGGTTGTATAAAGGTTTTTATGTCTTAAACGGGCATTGAACCCAATTGAGTAATGTCCATATAAAGTTTGTGGTATTTTTCTTTATTTAATTTATAGATTTTGAAGGATCAGATCAATCTCCGGAAGCATTTGTTAAGGTCTATGAATGCCTGCAGACATTGCCAATAGATTCCAGTTTCCAAGTAAACATGTTATAGGTCTCTCCAAGCTGCTCTTCTCTATATGTTGAATTTAACTAGCAAACTGATGAAAATGTATTAACTTGTCTCTAGCTCTTTTACGAGTGGCTTTGTTGCTAATGCACGGTAGTGACCCTCGGTAATGGAGTAAGTTTAGATTTGCAAGAGTGGATATATATATATATATATATAAAATTAATTAATTAAGAAATATTTTATTCAGACACTCGGAGACTGTGTCGTTTCTCCCAGTTCTAAAATTTGAAAATAATTCTCCCTAAAATAAAAACCTATAAAAGATGTGGATTAAACTTGGAAACGTTCAGATGTCATCATATTGTTAAAGGAAGTACAAACCGTCCATGACGACAGTTCTTGTTTTATTCCTTTGTTTTTGTTCCTTTTTAAATGAATGTTACGCTTTAAAGAGCAATAAAGGCATCCGGTGAGGGGTACACTAACCTAAATACAAATTCCTTTCACTTCAGAACCCTGGCATGACGGCCTCCCTTCCCATTGCGCGGTTAACCTATTTGTTTTTCGATGGGCCATGACTCCTGTTTTCTCCCCATGACTTGTGTAGTACCTTCCTTGCCCTACTATTTCTTCTTTGGGCCACTTAACTAGTTCTGGCGAGGCGACTATGAAAATAATCCTGAAATTAGAATTACTCAAACATAAATTAAAAAAAAAAATAAAAAAAATCAGAATATATTAAGATGCACCAGCCGGGAATCGAACCCGGGTCTGTACCGTGGCAGGGTACTATTCTACCACTAGACCACTGGTGCTATTGTGAGATATCTCTGTATTTCTTATCAATATAATAAAACTTTACTGTTATAAGGGCATCGCCATGCCAATATCTGTTTTTTTTTTTAGTGCAAAAAGAAAAAAAANAAAAAAAAAAAAAAAAAAACTGGGTTGCACCAAAACTAAGCAAAACTTAAGTTGAATGCTTTACTAATGGATTTCCACTTATTTTAACCCAAGTCATTGAATGAGAAGTTTGAATTCCTCACTGTTAAATCAAGTGCCCAGTGATATGCTAATATTGGTCTATTATTGATATATGCAAATATTATATTTTGTAGTACACATGAAAATTAACTAGCCATTCTCAGCCAAAATTTTGGAGGAAAATAAAATTTCTCTAGCAAGTTATCAATCTTTTTGTAGAGTATTATCTTGCTCTGTTGGTCATGCTTATTCACGTTTCCTAGAATCTGAAACTGCAAACCCATATATAGAGATTTTCTAGCGGCATAAAAAGCACAAGGAACAGTGGAAAGATACTCTTATCATTTGCTAGGGAGAGGATATTAAAGAAAGAAAAACGAAATACAAATACCCAAAAAAAAAAAAAACAGTCAGAGTGGATGGAAAATTTTGGGGCATAAAGCATAAGCCCCAAACATCGTGAAATAAGAAAAGAAGCATGACCAAGCTCAGGTTGAGACATATGTTACAAACAAGCAGTACATACGAAACGTTGAAGGCCAAGTCAAGAACCGTCCATCGCCTGTTTAAATTTTCTAAGATATGCAAACGCTAAGCACTACCTAATTGTTTTCTTTTTTCTGAGATTATATTAATAACAACATGTGCAAATAAGCAGAGGAAATCTCTTTTCTACTATGCTACATTCTTCATTATCATTAATATTTCTTAAGTTTTCAGGATATAGAAGCAGCGAAAAATCACCAAGGACAGCAATTTTTCCACAAAGATCATTCACTTTGCTATGCAGACATAACATTTCATTTAACATCAAGGTATTAAATGTTTCTTCATCGTTAAAGAAACTTAGAAGCTTTTATGGATCTATTTTAGCAAGTGTGGGAAAGCACATCATCCCACTAAAAGAAATAACAATTGATCACCAGCTAAATGTTTTTCTTGATAGAGTGCTAACTGCTAAGATTATTGCAAATTTTTTTAGCTATTTTCCAGGACTTTGTTTTCTTCCTCGGAGTTGTTTAATTAATTACACAAAGATCACCAAGAATATTATTATAAATTCCCATTGCAGTATGTACTAGCTCAACTGTTGATCATGATAAACCATGAAACTACAGAACCATACATACATACATATATATATATATATTTAAGAGACAACACAACACAACTATCACTCCCTAGCAAGATGATTTTACTACGCCTCTCTATATTATTATGAGTCTATCAGTTCATCAATTTGTGAAACTTCTCTTAATCTGATAACAATCTATTCGTGTTACACATATTTGAATTAATACAAAGAAGATTGACCAGAAATTAACGAAAAAAATATGCTGATTATGTACTTTGCAGTCATTGATAATTAGAAAGATGCTTCTATGTTAGATAATTTGACGAATGGGATAGAAAATACATGTCAGGTTCCTACTTTGGGTACTCTCCTGGGAGATGAACTCACTAGGGTTTCTTTAGAGACAATACCATGAAATGACAACTGACAATAATTTGCGCAAATTAAGCTCTAGTTCTTCATTCTTCCAAGGACACAATTTTTAAGACTATCAGAACCTCATAAAAAAAAAATGAAAAGTATATATAATAGAATCAATTCAAATTTCATTGCCATAAGCAGGAAGTCGCACATTAAAATTAAACAAAAATTAATGGGTTGCAAAGAAGAAAATATTCATCACATTAAAACTTCCAGTAGAACCCTAGCTAGAATATTTAGGGCTACACATTTCATGGAGAAAACTTGCAAGATGCAGCTTCCTCATGACCGCAGTTGGAAATATTGCATATATTTCCACAAAGCGATTTCTGTACACTTGCATGCCATAACAACATAGGGCCTAATAGCCAGACATGCTTATATGTATATATTTCTGGCTAGCAGCTTCTATCTCTATGATTCCAGAAACAAAACATGGGTAAGCCAAATTTGAAGCTATACAAATGAAAAATATAAAGAGTGCTAGAGATAATTAGCTCTCTTATTTATATAGTTAATTTGGTAGAATATGAGATAAATATACGCTATGGATCATAACCAAGTCGAAGCTCCAAATCCAACCCATCCTCTTCACCACTGTCTGCTACCTTGACTTTATTTTCACGTACACATAATGGATCACTATGCAAGCTCAAACTCCTCCTCCAATCTTCTCCAAATAGGTTCCGATCTCGCGGGTTTTGTACATAAAAGACCTCACTATAGTGTGTATATGAAGGTCTCATAGAAGGAAAAAAGATTTGATGATAATTGGCATTTACCTCAGAAGAAGTGGAGTAATAGTTCCCTGCAGGGCTTCGGATTGCTGAATAAAACCCAAGATCTGCACAGTTGTCATCAACTTTGCTTGAACTTGAAGGAGGAAAATTGGGTTTGGTTTTGGCTCTATCTTTTCTGTGTATATTCATGTGTCCACCCAAAGCTTGTGCCGTAGTGAAGCCTCTCTTGCAAAAGACACACTCGTAGGATCTGCCGGTGACCGTATCATAATTTTGCTCTGATGATCGATCTGTTTCTTCGCTGGAGCTCTTGGAGTCTTCTGGGAAGCTGAATTCCATGGTAACGGAGATTCTTAACTGGTTTTGTTGGGAATATGGTGGAATAGGAACTTAGAAAGAGAGGGTATTATAGAAAGGAGGAGGTGGAGAGGATTTGAGCAACAGACAAATTAAGGACATAGGCATCACCTAAGAATAAGAGAGTTTTAAGTGAATGTGTTGTAAAGTGGAAAAGTCTTAGAAGTTTGCTTAGAGAGGTATTCTGTTAGCCGGCTGAGGATTCAGCTCTAGCCTCTAGCAGACAAGAATATTTTTTTATCTCTATTCTTTGCTTTTTTATAATCATTTGTCCCCCATTTGGGCTCTCTGCTCTCGTATCTTTCATTTGGTTAGGTTTCTTAAGGTGGTCTTACACCTAGCTAGTAAATCTCCAATTTAGTCATCATGTGTAGAGTCATTGTTGTCTACATTGTTTACACCTATATACTTATTTTCATCTGAGTTCAATTCCTCTATTTATATTTCTCTCTTTTTACTCATATATATATATATATATATATATATGAAATTAGTAATTTATATATGTGTGAATTAAGTAATGTTAAAGTAGCATTATTCATAATAATTAAATTATCTTGCTAAAATAATTAAAAAAGAAAAAAAAAAACATCTAGTTAATTTTATTCAATCTTACTATTATATTGCTATTATAAATTGAAAGAAAATGAAATTAGAATTTAAATTGTCTTGATGAGTGTTTTCACTGCTAATACCTTCAATTCATATATGCAGTTTTGGAACGAAACTTGACTAAAAAGAGAAACTAAATTNTATGGCACAAAAAAAAAAAAAAAAAAAAAATATATATATATATATATATATATATATATATATATATATATAGATTTGGTACATAAAGATAATCTTATGTCATTTTCGCTACATCACTTTCATATTTGATATACAATGAGGATTTAACCCAAAAAAAATGTTTAAATGGGTCAATACAAAATATTTGTTAAATACATATAGTGTACAATAATAAATATCGAAGAATGATATAAAAATTACAATAATAATGTGAGGGTATCACTGATTTATGATATAACATATCATATGATGATTTGATTCTTTGTACAGTAGATGACTTTCACCCTTTCTTTCTGAACAAAACCAAAGGCATCCATCATCAAAAAAGTAAATTAAGTAAAAGAAGTAGTGCAAGCCCCGACATGCTTCGAAAGGATTACATGCAATGTAAAGGCCTAAACCCTCAGCAAGCAGGAAAAAACCCCTACATCCATTTACTTTTACATCTCTATCTATATGTACCTCGCAATCAGATGTTAACTGTTTTGCCTCTTCAGGGTTTTACTTCTGCATTCAAACCAATTAACACACAGTCAAAAGGGTACCACATAATAGATTTACCATGGATATGACACGGCATGATTCACATGCCTTAGCTTCTCTATATGAATCTCGTGTAACAATGATTAGAAATTCGTACAGAAAGTTTTATGCTAGCTACAAGTAAGGAAGAGCTTCACCCATATCATAGTACTTGCGAGGAAAGATGCACGAACCTTCCTGCAGAATGTATATAAGTGAAAGAGATATATATTCCCATTGGTAGCATGTAATGGTCCTCAAATTCAAACCTTTTGCACCATAATTAAAGGTAGCACATCATATCTCTTTATGTCATCAGTCAACATCGTTTTAGGAACAAAGCAATCTAGTTCCCATTATAATGCCTAGCCCATGTTGTTTTGGCCTTATATATGGAATTCATTATGTAACAAACCTGCTACAGATTATAACAAAACAAGGGCATAGTAAAGTTGCTCTGTAGTTTAAATTATACATGTGATCTCTTTGATTGGGTAGAATGTGTTTTTGGCCTTTAGTTGTCTGGGTCATAATTATAACAACTCACGAAATATATAGTGTTCTTCTCTCCTCTTTTAATCACCATTTGATTCAGCTAGGGGAATTTAGCCTTTAATTAGAAAAGCAATCTAATTGTTATGGGTGAAGAGGGTATTAATTTATGGCATGTTCCATTTGATAGAAGTGTAAAGTGCTACTATGATTAGGAATATTTAACCATGGTTGTTATAACAGCCCTATTAAATTTCAATTGTAGTCTATCTTTTCAATACTTTATGAATCAATTATTTTTTTCTTTAATTTTACCAACACAAAAAGACAAATTAAGTTAGTTTTTTGGTCAAGTAAAAGCGATGGGATTGCTAAGTTGGCCTGCCAATTATTTACGAACATCACCAACACAAAATCTTGGCTTTTAATAAATATAGTGATTAAACAATTCAATATGACTTAACTTGAAGTTGCTTCCATGCTTTAATTTTTTTAAAAAAACTAACACAAATTTGACCTTCTAATTCTTTACACAACACCATTTTATAATATCCGTACATAGCTAGATTAGTTGCAGCGTTTAGAAGATTACTTTACTTGCTTTTTTAGGTATATATTCTGACGTTAACTTCACAGTTGGTACTTTTATTTTTATAATTAGTGGGATGGTTGGAAATTATCAAGNTCCATGCTTTAATTTTTTTAAAAAAACTAACACAAATTTGACCTTCTAATTCTTTACACAACACCATTTTATAATATCCGTACATAGCTAGATTAGTTGCAGCGTTTAGAAGATTACTTTACTTGCTTTTTTAGGTATATATTCTGACGTTAACTTCACAGTAGGTACTTTTATTTTTATAATTAGTGGGCTGGTTGGAAATTATCAAGTTTAATTTTTTTTCCTCATTAACAACCTCGTTATCTGTACTTTCATCATTTTTGTTCTGAAGAAATTTGTGTGGCGTAGACCTGCTTTTAGTCCATATGAATGAAGTATATATATCACTAAGCAAAACAACCAAACGTGGTCACCGTGAGGATTAGAAATTTAGAACATCCTACTCATTGATGCTTAAATATGTAAGATTAATCATCTTTCTGATGTGCATATGACAAAAGGTGGATAATAGTGAGAAGTAGTAGATATTACCTTCTGGTCACTAAATTAAATTTTATTTTTTTTTATGCTGTGGAGTCATCTTTAATCTATGCTGAACATCTGAATGCCAATTTAAGAAATGGGCTTGATTAGGTTGTCAATTAGATATTAGTTTCTGACTTAGTCTGCAAGAAACTTATAACAAGAAGAGATGTGATCATATAAAGACAAGAACGATGATAAGAAAATGATAGACAATAACACGAGTGTCAGGAATTTTCGTTTTCCCTACCAAATTATCCTGTCTTTTACTTCCATTTCATTTTCCTCTTGATGTTTATCAACTCAGTGCTTGCCAAAGAAAGCAGTTTTAGGATGATGAGCTCCCTTGAATCTTTTCATTTTGGATTTGAGTCCACATATTTCCATACGAAATGGATTTTCCAATTAATGCATGATTGATGTCTTAATTATTTACTAAGATAAACGATGATCACCAATACTAAATCACTGTTTGGCAAACAAAATTTTAGGGTTTCAGTGAACTATTTTTTTTTCCTTCCTTTACTGATTACACAACTTGACACAAGAACAAAACAAAGAGTTATAGTGAGCTCACTTTTCTACATAAATTCCCTGGCAAGCAAATGAAGTTTCACCTGGAAATCTTGAGGTTACTGGTTTTCTAAGTAAGGTTTTTTTTTTTTTTGGTAGTGGTTGTTAGAGAGATAAGAGACAAACGAGCAAAATCTAGAACACATAGTCAGATGGTCAAAACATTTGACCGACCGGCTTCTCTGATTCATTGAATCAATCAACTCTGAATTTATTTATTTTTTAATAAAAGAGTCTTCCACATTTTAATTTGATGTTGTGAGAAGAAGAAATTAAAAAAATAAATAAAAAAACAGAGTAAAAGGGAGAATGTGGGCACTTTGACCCAAATATTATATTTCTATAATTTTTTTACACATTCATAATACTTTCAAACTTATTTACCTTAATATTATACTTTTTATAAAATTTAAAACTAAAATAAAAATAAAAATAAAAATTCAGAGCAATGGGTCCCATTGGACATGCCGTGGACTAGCCAGCGTGTCCCCATCGGACACACCACAGCCCACATGGCATGTCCGACTTTAGAAACGTATAATGGGGCTTAATTTCAGAAACGTATTATGATTTGATCCTTTAGCACCAAAAGGCTGATCAATAGGCTAGATAACATATTGGTCATAAACAAAATAATAAATGGATCATATTTGCAGGCCACTGCTTCACAGGCATGTTTGGTGGGATCCATTATTTCGATTTTTTTTTTTTTTAGTTTTTAATTTTTTTAAAAAGTGTAATATTAAGGTAAATAAGTTTGAAAGTGTTATAAATGTGTAAAAAAGTTGTAAATGTGTAATATTTGGATCAAAGTGTGTGTCTTAAAAGAGGTCCCATAATTGGAGCGTCTTCTTTTGAAAAAAAAAAAAAAAGACTTACTGATAGCAACTAAACTCTATAAGTTTTCAGTTCGATTAACGGTAGAACTTAGCTCAAAATATTAAAACTATAAGTTTTCATCTAACTGGAGATTTAGACTTATTCACCGTTAAATTGAGCTAAAATTTTATAAGACGTAGCTCTTCAATCTAAACAATGAGATTATAAATTAGAAAATTTTACACATTGAAATAAACTTAAAAATTTTGATTTAAAGACAAAAGAACTAAAATTGTACATTTTATAAATATAGAAGGACTAAATAGTTTATTTTTAAAGAATGGAGACTACAAAGTTTAAGTTGTTAAAATAGAATAACTAAAATTGTAATTAAGCTAAAAAAAAACTTACTGATAGCAAATAAATTCTAAAAATTATTAGCAATAAATCCTAGAAATTGGAAGGATGCAAGGCTTCATTTCCCTTTCCCGTAATTTTTAAATATTTTTTCTGCATTTTTTTCCCATAATTTCGAATTTCAATTCTCTTAATGGGCTTGTATTGGGCCCAAGTTTAAAAACCAGCTTTGAACGCATCTGGTTCCAAGATAGGCCTAAATTAAAACATAAATGGAGTTGTGCCATCCTAATTGATTGGGTCCCTGCACCCATGAGCCCTTTCTCACCGCTTTCGTAAATTAGCGTCACAATCACAAGAAAACGTTGGTACCTGTGTGACAAACAATTACCTAAATGGTAGAGAAATAAATCAATCAAAATTTTGTTAAAATTTAAGTTGGTTGTTGAATGAAATAAAATGGTAAAACCTGCATAGGATGATTATACATATAATTCTAGCAGCAATTTTGACGATAAAATTTTAGTTATTAATTTATTTTATTTTATTTTTAACCATAAACCAAAAGCAAAGACACAGAATTGGCATAATGGCGGTGGGGGAGGGGAACACAATCACAAGACAGAAGAAGCAAATTAGGGTTTGGAGGTGTTCGGGTGAATGAAAGGGAATGAAAGCAGAAATGGCAAAGGATAGTGACGTGCGCCGACTACATTACTTTAACCCATCCCTTCTTCTTTCACTAAAACTGCACTTTAGCAGTTTGTGTTGTACACCCACATGTCCATATTTCATACTTTAGTGACATCATTTTATCATTGTACTGCACTTTAATTCTTCAAACCCCCTTCACCAAAATGACCCAAAATTTAATTTTGTGTACTCAATTCACAGACCAAAGAAAAGAGGGAGAAAGAAAACATATCTTGTTTTGTTTGGTACTGAAAAAAACCATGAGTTTCTTGTTAAGGAAAGGCCATCATCATGGTATAGAAGCCAGACATTACATGGGGAACATGCAAGAGATGTAATGTTGCGAAACACAGGGTCCCTATTACAGATACCAAACTACAACTTCGAATAAATTGGACAAGGAAAAAGGAATTGAGTTGCTAGCTATAGGTAGAGCTACAGTATGTAGAAAGTTACTTGCTATTCGTTTTGTGTAATTGAAATTTTACCTGATAAAGGCATGAAATTCATAAACATGTTAAATGTCCCACCTGAGTCCTGACATCTTTTCGGGATCTTAATTCCTTTTCATTCTATTTGTATGATCGTCTATAGGTTTATTTCTAGTTTATACCGTTTTTATAAGGGTAGTTGTTAAGCTACCTCAGTGAGAGGTAATGCTACAATTTTTTTTTATTAAAAATGACTTAAATTTTAATTTTTGTGTTATTATAAAAATTTTAAAAAATTAAATTATTTAATGTCAGTCAAATATGAGTGACTCATTTTTTTAAAATATTCACAATGATACTAAATCAACATATAAATCCCTCTTAATATGAAGGATATAACACTAACTCCTACTTTTAATAAGAAATAACTTAACAACCACTTTTATGATACGTCCATCATAAACCAAAAGAACCCCACTTTGAAAATCAACAAGAGCATTAAATACCTGCTTTTGGCATAAGATATGGGCTCTATTTTAAAGAAATTCTTACCTAGCTAGCTCTTAGCCCAGAAAAGAAAAGAAGAGAGAAGGGAGGACAAGATGACTTAAGGTAGTGCTTTGTCAGAGTGAAATAATGAACCTAGCTAAGAGCAAGTTGAACCATTCAATATGTACATTGACTCATTGAGTCCCCAATGTCAGTGAAGATTCTAGTCTGTTCAATATATAACCCCATATTTATTCAGACATGCACCGATTTCTTAATAAGAGAAATTAATATGAAGTGGTCATATATTTCAAATTCATATATATATATATATATGTTTCTTATCCTATATATATTCCCTTTTAAAATTGAGATATATATGTAGATGAATATATACTTGAAATCCTGACTTCTGTTTCAAAAGATCGGCACATACGCAGAAGCTGATGCTTGATATACATATTACAGTTTATCTGTTGCTATTGATGCCTCAATTAATACTTAAAATCTAATTGAGAATTTGATCATAAAATATTTTTTGATCTCCTTGTGTAATTTGTATCAACATATTCATTTGTGTGTTTTTAAGGAAGAGCGTGACAGTTAGTCTCGAGAAACATCAAGAGGTGCTGATACTCAAGAAAATGCAAAAGACAATTATGAATAATATCCATCTGAAGCACATGCTCATCTTTCAAGAGAGAATGACGAAACATAATCTATATGAAATCGTATTCGATAATTGACATTCATGTGCAGTCAAAGTAAATAGAACTTGCACTTACGGTGAAAAGCAAGAACAAAATGTGACTGCCAATTGAATTACCTATCCAAGACAAGATTAAAAGAAGATTGATGACTCATGGAACTTGGAATCCTAACATTCTTTTCGCCCTCTTCTTTTGCTTTATTGCTTTCCGGTTTTAATCCCTCCACCGTGACACCAAATTGATTTTTCTGTGCAGAATGCACCTTATAGATCCACCATCTAATGGCTAAAAAGAAAAATTGATAGTAGGAATATTTCAAGTCCAACCTCACTCCCACAAGTAGAAGAGCTCACAAAATTATAAGGTTTGGGAATTCATTGTAGAAATAATATAAAACTACTTGAATGGATTACCAAAGTGGTGCAAGGAGCCAGAAAGTTGCAGACTTTGCAGTGCTGGCCATAATTGTTTGAAATGCACCTAGAGTCGCAGCTCCAAATCCAACTTCTCATTTGGGTGTTTAAGCAAACCTATTCCCAACTCCAAACTGATGGTATTCTCATTATTCTTGAATCCCTTGTGCTGATCCTGCTCACCAAAACCCTTCAATTCCTCAAATCCAAAACCACTCCTCTTGTTTTTATTCATTTTTGTTTCCCCACTTTGAGGAGTAATACTCACAAGAGGAACCTGGGAAGATGTGATTATAGATGATCTCTTATCTTCACTGGTAGAAGCTGAGGAGGGTGAAGAAGATAAAGTCAGAGAAGGACTATAGAGTGGAGAATGATGTGCATGTGGGAAATAATCATCAGATAAATTAGGAGATGCTGAGGAAGATGATGAAATTAGGAAACTTGGGTTAGGGTTAGGGTTAGGTTTAGGATATTCAGAAACCCAATAAGGTAACCCTGATCGCATTCTTGCCCTATCTCTCCTGTGAACATTCATATGGCCACCCAAAGCTTGAGCAGACCTGAATTCTCTCTTGCAAAAGCTACAAGCATAATTTCTGGCTGGCCATGAAGTTGACGATCCGAATGTATGGTCTTCAAAGCTGAAACTGTTCTCTCTGAGCTTGTTGCTGCTCTGATAGTTTCCTTCCATGGAGCTTTTTGCCTTGTTCCTTCTGTTCAACAACCTGTAGAGAAGTAAAAGAGAGAGAACCATATATTATTGAACATCTTTGACTTTGTTCTCATGAAATAAAGATAAAAGGGAGGGAAGAATATTGGTTCTCTTACAAAAGGCACTTCAGAGTTGAATGAGAGAGAGATACTGATCCAAGAATAACTGCTTGATATTGAAGCTGAGCTCCATATATTCTGAGGCAGAAAGTGAAGATCTCAGCAGGTGTACTTCATCTGCTACTCTGATCTGCAGCTACTGTATTTGGATATTGCTTAGCAACATATAATGGAGAAGACTGTGTGACAGTAGTGTTACTTTTTGCCTGATCCTGGAAAGCTCTTCTACAAAATGCTTATATTATTAACAAGTCGCTTTTAACAGAAATTTGACTCCTCTCAAGAATATGATGCTTTTTTTAAAATAAAAAACATAAAAGAATATATATTATTTCCATGATAAATTAACCACATTTTACTCCAAGAAAAACACCCAGCATTGTTATTGTACAGAGAAAAAAACTGCTCGTGTGACTTATTAGAACGTACTTTTGTTTTGTTTGTTTTTTTTTTTTTTTTTCTGGATAAACACATAAAAAAACTAGACATAATCTTTATTAAATTCGTCTTTCTCCTTAATGTTTGGTCTGCATTTCACTAGTAATATATCGTTGAGGTTAAATCTAGACTTTCAATGCTTAAGTGCTAGCTTCCACTTCATTCAGAGTTTCAGCTAGAATATAGTTCTATATATTTCCATTTAATTTTTATATAGAAAAACTTAGGTCTCAAATCAATACAATATCGACTTAAAATCTTTACCAAAAAAAAAAAAGTTCTTGATGTTTGGATGAATTTTCATTTTTAGTTTTTTTTAAGCTTATTATAAACTATTTTAATTTTCTTTTTGGTACAGACAAAAATATTTCAACACTTATATCAAATCAAAACTTATTTAGAACAGCTCTTCTAAGCAGAACTTTTATATATAATATCACAGAGAATAGTTAGGTCAATTGAGACTATTGGGAGCATGATTTGCTATTTATGGCCTGTTGTGAAACGTTTTCTAGACCTAATTGCAGTCACAAATTTGAAGGGGGAACAACAAAAGTCAATATCAATATAACGTTAATAATAAATAACCAAATTAAACCCAACCGCTTTAATTACACGTTCTTCCTATTTTTCATGTGCCATGGAAAAATTATAGCAATAAACAGTCTGAGTGATATCAAAATGTGATAATAAATTGAATAGAATCTTATAGCCAAATAAAATAAAATAAAAGTTAACTATGATTGTGAGTTCAAACATAGAATCTACAAACTCTTAGGATAATTTCAGTACAGCCATTTAGTTAAAAAAAAGTTAATAGACAATTCACCNGTGAGTTCAAACATAGAATCTACAAACTCTTAGGATAATTTCAGTACAGCCATTTAGTTAAAAAAAGTTAATAGCCCAATAAACAATTCACCATTATTTCCTTTCACAAATCAGCGTGACTTTTTAATTAAGCGAACTGAAAATTTATGGCTTTCTAATATTGTTTTATGAAAATTAATTTAGAAATTCATCAAAGTCTAAAACTAATATTCTTTATTTTTTGGCAAAAAATTAACTAATATTCATATTCAAAAGAAAAGGAATGAAAAAATCTCAGAATTAAATTATATTCCATTTACAGTTGAAATTTTGCGAGAAACAGTTTTTCTCGATTAATTCAAAGGTGCTGCCCAACCTCTTCTACTAACTATATTTGCAACATAATTTTTATTCCATGAACTTTTGCATTCCAAAAATCTCGGGTAAACTGTACTTTAATTGTAGTTACCACATTAGATCTTCCCACGCCTAGAATTGAAATTAGAGATAAGGCTTAAAATAAAAATTAGTTATTTCAATTCTAAATATTATGTCCACAATTCCAATACCTACTATCAATTTCCAAAGAATTAGAAAAGCAACTATTTTGGCATGAGCTGCACAATATTTAGATCCCATCTGAGAAAAGAGAGAATTTCTCAGGTCTTCTAACACAGACAAATAAAGTAGCTTCCAAGCTAACAGATTTATAGGCCAAAGGTCAACACCAAGCTACCTCACTAATTGGAGTAGCGTTACCCTTTTTTTATTGGGGAATTTTGATGAAACTCATAGTTTGAAATTGGTGTGTTAATCTAAAATGCATAAATGATATGATATAAAAATATATATTAAAAAAATTAAAAACAATATAAAACAATAATTTTTTTAATATAATTAAATTTAAATTTTGTTAATTATTTTAAAATTTAACCCATACAAAATGATTTAATTTTTTAAGATATATATTTGCTCTGATACCAAATTTGTATCCTATGTCTCTAGAATCCTCAATTGAGAGAGTAGGTACTGCTACCCCAATCATCCCAAAAAATAAATGCCGCAAAAAAAAAAGAATAAAATGAAATAAAAAAATATGCTACTGCGTAAAAATAAGCAAACTATATGTAATTACTGGTTTACACATAACAGGCAAGTGATGATGGAGACAATCTACCGACATTGCGCTAAAAATACATGCTACATCCATCAGCAACAGATTAAAGAAGCCTACAGCAAAATTTGTTGGGTGGTAAAGCCCCAAAAAGAAAATCAAAAACTAATCATAGCCACTTGTCTTGCCTGTTACATAAGATCTGATTGTAATGAAATTATGAATAAATAACAACATTAAATATCTCTGATGTTAGAAACATTAAGATTACACTGCGTAAGCACTGGAGTAAGCAGATTAAAACCTCAGACATGTAGCTGACTGTTTGAGTATCCATTCCAAAGTGCACTGGTTTGGTTTCAGAAGATATGGCTGAAGTCAACTGTACACATGATATCCCAGAAAAAATTTACCCCTCATGAAGCCGAGGGCAAACATATAATTCACTGGACAGAATAATTCCTCAGTCTGTCGCAATTTTATTTAAGTTGTTACTGTTACCACTTGCAGATGATATGTGAGGGGGACAATGCACCAAGCAGATTCCGTTTCAACTTAATAGTGATGAAAACCATAAAAGAAGACAAGGAAAAACTTTTAGAAAGGACATCTTATATACAATATTTTCACACTACCCGCATTTGACCTCATCAAATAAGAATGAATTCAAAAGGGATTTCTACAAAGTGAAGCACTAATCAACAAGTTCACTATGATTGACTCTTTTGCTAGCTTTACCTGACTGATCTACAGAATCCTGATATAAACTGTGTATCTACAAATTTGTACTTAGTGTATGTGATATATCATGACTGGATGTGCCTAATCACAATGACAAGAGCCCCAAACGACAAAACTGAAAATTTAAGCCATAAGGAATAGAAGGACGAATTTTACTAGAAGAAGTCATCAAATGAACCCTCCTTCTCACTTTCAGATCCTGAAATGCATAAGGAAAAGGATAAATGATACTGTCAAACGTCTTATTTCCCCTTTTTATAAATAAAAAGAGGACATTCCAACAGAAATTAAAAGCAAGCAATTCCAAACACCAGCCATGTCATTACCATTATTATTCATTATAAAGATTATTATCATAGTCATCATCATCATATCATTAGTGTATAAGCTGTGTTATTATAGAAAGTAACACTAATAACCTCTACCTTAGCTGTAATTAGGAACCTCTAAATTCCATAGTAAATCTTAGACTAATGACACAATTGTATCAGAAAGAGTAATTCTACACTTATAATGCACAATACGAAAACTTTTCCATCAACATATGACAGGATCTTTATATATGCATTATTTTACTAATTACTAGTAATTGGATTCCTTTTTCCTAAGTTAGCAAGTTTAGTGTTAAGAAAACTAGGACAATAGCATTTATGAGTAAAGATGGACTGACCTGATCCATCTGCTGCTGAGACATCCTGAACTACTAGTTGAAAAGAATTAGGCTTGGAGGAAGAAAAAGCTGCTGGATTTGAAAAAGGAGCTGGGAATGTGAAGTCAGAGTCCGTGGATGAAGTATCAGAGTTACTGGAAGCAACATCAACTCTAGCAATAGGTCGAAAAGTTGAACTCAATCTTGATGAAGTACTTAAGATCATTTTCAGCTCCGCAACTTGGCTCGACATGGAAGATATCATCCTGAGACACACTAGATCAGATCTAGCATTAATCAAATAGTAGTTTAAAAGTTCAGACAATGGAAATATCAGAGAGATTCTCATAATAATTTATGCCACTTTTAATTTATCTCCCTTAGCTTATATTCTTTAGGATAATTTCCATATGGCCCAAACGAAACATCATTTCCTTTCTGTGGCAAACATTGGCTATATTTCCATCATTATTGTTCCAAATATGCTTATCTTATCACACAGTTTTAAGATGACTGGCATTGAGTCATATAGCACATTCTCCTCTCAACAGACAAGAAATATTCAAACTGTACAATCACTTATTCCAATACATTCCAGCAAAATCTTTTGAGATATGGAAGCAGATGTTCTAGAAGTATAATCATCTTACTTCCTCACAATGCTAGGCCTACTATGTATCACCTAAATGAAATGTCAACTCCAGATCTGTCTAACCTGGTAAATAGATAGAGGACAGTGGCAGCAGCCTTTGAAGATATAAAAAAGGCATGCAAAAGCCAATTCCAAGTTTCCAACTCTCAAGCATTGGTTCAGACTGTACCATAACAGTCTAGTCAACAAAAAGGTGATCTTTAATATCTTTAGTAATGGAAGCAAACTTACCAACACTACAGCAAAGCTAGGGAAAGCATGAACAACTGGAATGAGTAAAACATGAAACTCTAGCCCATTACATACTTAGAGAAGAAAATGAAAAAAATATCTTTATCATATATTTCTATTAAAGTTCAATTTTTTGGTTTTGCCAGGTCAGGAATAAGCCATTGGTGAATTCATTGAATGATTGGGTTTTTAATGATATTGAAAAAGCGTATGACTTATCAATACACCTTTCACCAAGTCTTGCCAGAGTGTATGTCTGCCAATTCTTACTGCAAGTTACTA
>QAOA01002080.1:178185-209719 GCA_003255065.1 Cercis canadensis | reverse complement strand
CTGAGGTTGACTGCGGGGTCAGAATTGGGATTATCGAGTCCTAGGGTGACTGGATAGAGACACAGCCACTAAACCCTAGTTTTAGAACACTGCTGGAGTATGAACACAGCAGGGAGAGGAAAAACGCCGCTGGAAAAATTCACAGCGGGAGTGGGGAGGTTTTTCTCACTAAAATTGCTCTGATACCATGTGAGAATAGTGGAAAAGGTTGTGAGACTAGCTTCTCACATCTATTATTTATACTAACTGTACAGCAATAACGGGCCTAATCATGGGCCTAATCATAAGCTAATTACAAGCCTAAACATATGCTATAATAACTACAGTATTTACAGCTAATATTCTAACAGTAGGAAACAATTGAAGCAATAGGATAAGTACATTGACGTTTACCTTTTCGAAGAGCAATGAGAAGGTCAAGAGTAGTCATCAACAAAGGTAACAAAATTCCGAAAACCAATTTTGGACAAAATTGGACAAGGACCCCAAACATCAGAATGAACTAACACAAACGGAGACACAACTCGTTTATTGACTCTAGACCCTAAGGGAACACAATGATGTTTGGCAAATTGACACGACTCACAATGCAAAGACAACAAATGACGAAACTGGGGATAAAGCTGCTTGAGATCCTGGAGAGACGGATGACCAGAACAGGTTGTGCACCTCAAACGGAGACAACAAACTAGAACATGCTAAGGATCTCGGCACCTGAATGTCAAGTACATAGAGGCCTCTAGATTCATGTCCTTTACCAATAATCCGTTTCGTCGTAAGATCCTGAAAGAGATAATAATCAGGAAAGAATGAGACACTATAGTTCAAGGTACGGTTGAGTTTACTAACGGAAATCAGATTGAATGAAAAATTAGGTAAACTCAACACTGAGGGCAAAGAAATAGACGGGGTGAGGTTAACAGTGCCAGAACCAAGGACACTAGGTGTAGACCCATAAGCTATAGTCACATGAGAGGAAGAAGCATGGGTATGGAAAGTGGAGAAAATGTGAGGATTACCTGTCATGTGGTCTGAGGCACCAGAATCAATGACCCACTTGGATGACGAAGAGATGAGACATGTAGGGAATTTACCTATATCAGCAAAAATAACAGTAGGAGCAGGGGATTTCAGTGAATCCTAGTACTGAGTGAATTGGGCAAAGTCACCAACAGAGACCGTAATAGTCTTATCAAACGACGATGCAACATGCGCAGACTGCTCTCTCGGATTCTTGTTGAGAAGTTTCTTACAAGTGCATTTTGTATGCCCTAGCTCGTGGCAGTAAAAACACTCGACTTCGCTTGACTGTTGACCCCGATTGTCCATATTCCAGTCACGATGATTCAACCCACCTCGAGAGCCACCGCAAGAACTACCACAAAAATCCCCACGACTAACAAGAGCACTGTTATTAGCAATGGGCTGAGAAGTCTGCAGGTTTTCTGTGCGAAGGACTCTTGCAAAAGTTTCTTGCAAAGATGAGGTTTTAGAGTCAAGAGAAGTTGGGATTTAACAGCCTCAAACTCTAGATGGAGACCTGTCAGGAAACTCATAACCGCCACTTTCTCCCTTTGAGTTGAACTTTGACATCAGGGTTGAATGGGAGAAGCATATTGAGTTCTTTATAGGTTTTCTTGAACTCCATAAAATAAGCAGTAAGAGGTTTATCCTGCTGCTCTCCTTGATAAAAGTTCTTACATACCACATAGATACGAGATATGTTTCCCCGTCCAGAGTACAAGAAATCCAGATACTCCATAAACTCCTTCACAAACTCACAGTGATTGATCAAACCAAGTACTTCAGTCTTAATCGAATTCCGAATCTGCAAAAATAATCTTGCATCATCCCGCAGCCATGCTTTTCGGGTATCATCCATAGGAGGATCAGATGTGAGATGATTGTCCTTCTTAATGCTTTGTAAATACACCCGAACAATTTTACTCCAGTCTAAATAGTTGGGGCCTTTGAGTTTGTGTTCAGTTATTTTTGTCATAACAAGAACCACCTCAGCCATGACCGTGGGTTTATTTGCTGCCATGGGTGAATCAATACACGAAACAACCAAACCAAACCAACAGCGGAATAGCAAACCAAACCAGAATGTCAAACCACCACACTAGAATATCAAACCACCACAACGGAATATCAAAACCAAACCAGAATATCCCAACAACCACACCAGAATGCTCAAAACAGAAGGAGAACAAAAGCCAAATAAACCCAAATAGAATTGCCAAAACAGCAGAACAGGGAACAAAAGAGGAGAGGAATAGTGACCAAACCGAAGGATGTCGCCGGAAATGGGACGAAAGTGTTGGAGATACACTGGAAATGGGACGAGAATGCCGGTGAGATAGATCGGAAAAGAAGAAGACGTCGCACGTCCTTCACGCGCCGGCACATGGTCTGCTGGGCAGAAGGGCTGATCGGTATGTGGCTCACACATGCGCCACTTGTCGGCTGCCGGACTCTCTAGGTCGGCCGGCCAGCGGCTTCTGAACCCATTAAAGGTGGCGGTGAGACAAGAAAAGCACCTTATATGGGTGCCTTAGACTCACCCTTGCAAATTCTCACAAACCCTAATAGAAACTTGGACGAATTGTTTGAACCAAGCTCTGATACCATGTAAATTTGGTGGAAAAGTGTATATTTTTCTTTGATAGGACAGTCATATATATACAGAGACTAATCCCTATGATTATGCTACAATCCCTATAATTACGCTATATTACTATATTTACATCTTGTAACAGCTATCTAGTTTATTACCATATTTACATTCTATAACACAGTTCAAATCCAATCTAGGCTGCTTATAATAAAATAACCATTTTAACAGGAAGCTAAGCAGCTATCAATGTCCTTCCAAGAAAAAGCAGCCTTCCCTAGTGAAAATTATGAGAGCAAAACTTGTATCAGCGAACACTGTGATTTTCCACTTCTTGTGCATAAAGTCATCAATTTCCCTTGTCATAGTTAGCTTCATAAAAAATCTGGAAAAGGGCATGTGTGGAGAGTTTGTAGACTATTTGTAATTTTTTAGGGACACTATAACTCAAATATTCCTGTACTTGCTTCTTGAGTATTCAGCATATCTAGAAAAGGTAATATCTTTCTCCTTTCTTTCTATCAAATGAATTTCTTCTTCTATCAAAAAAATATGCTGGGAATTAGACTCTCTTAGAGTTCTCATTAAATTGTGTGTCATATCAAAACATCCCTCTTCCCCACTTCTAAAAGTATATTCACCATCATGAAGTACTGATAAGGAGACACGTGCATATTGCAACACATGACAAAACTCAAATATAGGATGCACACACACACACATGAATAGGGATGGAGCCTCAGTTGTGATCCCCCCAAAGCTTTTGCAAATTAAAATTTTTTCTTTGCTTTTTCATTTTATTATTGAAATACAAGGTTGGCCTCCTAAAAAATTATAAAAATTTCTTAATAATTATAGTTCGGCCCCTCCTAGAAATTCATGCTAGCTCTGCCCCTGCACATGGAGTAATAAAAAGATACCTATATAAACATATAGTCATAGAACTGTCATAACTAAGATGACCATTGTGAGTAAAATTATGTTTCTTAATTATGCTTTGAGAAAAGAAATGAGTACCATTAATAGGATATGTATGTTAAGAGTGTTGTATAGAGCCATTATAATCAAGCTACGAAAGAAATCGTGATGTAGAAAATATTCTTTTGTATTTTTTACGTGTTTGACTTGGTGGCACTCTTGTAGAAGTTGTATTTTTCTAATAGCTGTCTGCACTGTGTACCATAGGAACTATTGTTTTGATGTAGAAAAGAAAACTTACTAGAAGAAAGAGACCTAAGCCATAAAAGTATGAAGCAGCAGTTTCTTCCAACCATCCCTTTCTTCATGCTTGTGGCAGCAACCATACCTATGCTTCATAGATTGGCTGTTTCAACTATTAGAAGAAATTTGTTTCAAGGACCGCTTTCTTTGCCATCTTCTCTGTTTTACCAATCTTCTCCATAAAGAGCATTTTTGGCGCTGCAATTCATAGGACCAAACCAATTTTCAGTTTAACAAATTGATTATGTAGTTGTTTGAATGTCTATGAAAATTTGATGTAATTTTGGGTTTGTATAGGTCAAGATTCAAATTTTTGTTTTCTATAAAGCTGAATTTCTGTTGCTTTTGGCATAATGTAGACTGATAAGTTAAAATAAATGCTATTTATGTTTTTTATATAAAATATGGTATTATTTTATTTAAGTAAACTTGAAGCAGATTAAGCTTGATGCCAGAAAGTGATTTGCCAACAATGGTTACACAAAACTAATTATATTGAAATGATTTTAGCATTGTTAGAATATTAGCTGTAAATACTGTAGTTATTATAGCATATGTTTAGGCTTGTAATTAGCTTATGATTAGGCCCATGATTAGGCCCGTTATTGCTGTACAGTTAGTATAAATAATAGATGTGAGAAGCTAGTCTCACAACCTTTTCCACTATTCTCACATGGTATCAGAGCAATTTTAGTGAGAAAAATCTCTCCCTTCCCGTTGTGAATTTTTCCAGCGGCGTTTTCCCTCCTTCCCTGCTGTGTTCATATTCCAGCAGTGTTCTAAAAACTAGGGTTTAGTGGCTGTGTCTCTATCCAGCCACCCTAGGACTCGATAATCAAAATTCTGACTTCACAGTCAACCTCAGAACCCTCCGACCGACAATTCCCCGGAGATCCGCCGTCAGAAGCTGCCGCACGCGCCCACACGCGCCGATTCAGTCTCTGCGCGTGACACCCAGGTGCCGCCAGTTTCTTCCGCGCGTGGAGGCGCGTGTCTTCTCCGATCTCTGTGAAACTTTCCAGATCTGTCCTCCGGCGTATTTTCGACCTGTTCCTGCCCTTATTTTGGTGATTTCTGACCTAGACAGCATCATAACAATTCTACTCCTCTTTGTTAACGGTTAGTATCATCCAAATGGACTCTTCAGTAGGAATTTAATGAGATGATGCCATTCTCAACTAATGTCGCTCAACAAGAGGCACATCGTGGCAAATTCTTTATGGTCCTTGCACTTGTTGGTCTGCCTTCTGAATTGGATTCAGTCTGTAATCAAATTCTGGTCAACCCTGGGGTTCCTACTATGGACACGATATTTGAGCAGTTAATTTGTATTTTAGCACCTATAGGTATCTCTGTTTCGACTACCTCAGCTGATTCTACTATTCTAGCCTCTCAAGTGAACCATCGAGTGGATGGTAAGGGCGGCCATGTAGCTCGAAATAGAGATCGCCCCTGATGTACTCACTGCAATAAAATTGGCCATACAGTGGATCGCTGTTTTCTCCTTCATGGTTGACCTTCTAAGGTTGCTAATGTTGCATAGTATGGTTCCTCCTTTGGCACTCCATCTGGCACTGTATGCGTCTCTGCTGTTGATTACAATGAGTTCCTCAGATTCCAAGACAACCAGCGGTCCACCTCCATTGCCTCTATTGCTCAGACTGGTAATCCTATTGCATGCATCTCTTAGTCCTCTTCTCTTGGACCTTGGGTTCTTGATTCTGGTGCTTCTGATCACTTGTCTGGTAACAAGAATTTATTTTCTCATATCACTTATTCTAATTCATTATCCACTGTTACCTTAGCTGATGGATCACACACTATAGTCAGAGGCATTGGTCAGGCCACACCCTTGCCCTCCCTATCTTTAAATTCTGTTCTCTTTGTGCCTGGGTGTCCATTTAATTTCATTTCTGTTAGCAAATTAACTCAAACCCTCCCTTATTTTGTTACCTTTGTTGCTCATTCGGTTATTGTACATGAGCGGAACACTGGGAGGATGATTGGAGTCGGACATGAGTCCTGTGGGCTATACTACCTCGCCCCACCACCATCTCCTATGGTTTGTATTGCTGCTGATTCACCTGACCTTTTTCATCGTCGTTTGGGACATCCTAGCTTACAGAAACTACAGAAGATGGTGCCGAGTCTCTCTAGTGTCTCTTCTTTAGAATGTGAGTCTTGTCAGTTAGGCAAACATGTTCGTAGTTCTTTTCCTAGTCGTGTCAATAAACGAGCCGAGTCTCCTTTTTCACTGGTTCATTCTGATGTATGGGGTCCTAGTCGTGTCAACTCAACTTTGGGTTTTCAATACTTTGTTACCTTTGTTGATGATTTTTCCCGATGTACTTGGTTATTTTTAATGAAAAATCGTTCAGAACTTTTCTCTATTTTCCAAACCTTTTGCTCAGAAATTAAAACTCAATTTGGAATCACCATTCGCACCTTCTGGAGTAATAATGCCCGAGAATATTTTTCTGCTCCATTTCAATCTTTTATGACTTCTTAGGGCATTCTCCATCACTCTTCTTGTGCTCATACTCCTCAACAAAATGGGGTGGCTGAGCGGAAAAATAGACACCTTATTGAGACTGCCTGTACTCTCCTCATTCATAATAATGTTCCGCTGCGTTTTTTGGGGAGATGCGGTTATCACTGCATGTTATTTGATTAATTGCATGCCATCCTCTGTTTTACAAAAGGACAAAACTTAAGTAAAGTTCCATAGATGCTGGTGGTGCTGTTTTCCTATTAAAATATTACATGTGTATTAGTATTTACACATCAGCAGCCACATCATCTCTTTATTATTTATCAAAATTTCATCTTTGACACTTAATTCCTTTCTCCCCCAGCAACCTCCAATGGTGTCCCTCCCTCCATCTCATTCTCTTGCTCTTCTCTGTTTGGTTCTTTCTCACTTCGCTTACCATTCACACTCGAAATCGTGCTGTTCGGAGATGAAACCCCTGCCTCTTCTTTGCAATCAACCGTCGAAGGAAATTGATTAAGGGAAAAGAACCCAAAAAAGGTATAGAAGAAAAGGGAAGTAAACTAGATCTAGAGCCCAAAATCATGCAGATTTAAAAGTGAAGAGAAAACCAAATAGAATCTGGTTGAAGGTCGACCGTATCCTTGCGTTGTTAACAAGAGGGGATTGTCAGAGTAAATTTCCCAAAGCATTGATCTTTTTGAAGTTTAATCACAAACCCTTTTCTCCATTTCCTTATATAATTTTAAATTTCTTGTTTGGTATTTGTTTTGCCCACCCAGAAAGCCTAACCGCACAGGATCTAGCATTTGGCGCAAACTGTTCTATTCGGTAATCGGTGGGGTTCAACCTTCAACCACCTCTGCTTTCATCCTTCTATGCTTTTCCTTCATGCCAGTACTAAATCGCCACACACCATCCATACCAGTAACCCGTAGCAAAAATTTTCATTCTTTCATTAATAATAACCAAACGGAGAAAAACATGAGAAAGAGATAGAGGGAGGGAAGCCATTGGAGGTTGCTGGGGAGAGAGAAATGAAATTTTGATGAATAATAAATGTGGCTGATGATGTGTAAAAATTAATACACATGTAATGTTTTAATAGGAGAACAGCACCACCAGCACCTATGGAACTTTACCTAAGTTTTGTCCTTTACAAAATCAGGTGCCTCATTCTCTTTTGTTTCCCAATAAGCCACTCTACTCTCTTTCTCTTCGTGTCTTCGGTTGCACATATTTTGTTCATGATCTCACTCCAGGTAAAGATAAGTTACATGCAAAATCTCTCAAATGTGTCTTTTTAGGTTATTCCCGTTTGCAAAAAAGTTATCGTTGTTTCTCTCCTGAACTCAAACGATATATTGTTTCCCCGGATGTCACCTTCTTTGAGACAACCCCTTTCTTTCCTTCTTTAGGGCATCCTGATTGTTCTACTGTTACTCAGGATCTCCCTATTTCTTGCACTAGTCCTCTTCCATAGGTTGTTTCGTCCCATGACTCCACTGGTCCTACAGAGGACTCAGCACCTCCTCTCCTCACCTACCATCGTCGGCCTCGACTTGACCCTGTTGAGGACCCTACTATTGTGCCACCTGTCACTGGGCCTGTTGAGCACCCACTCATCGTGCCACCCGTCCTTGAGGCTGTTGACAACCCTCCCACCAATGACCTCCCTGCTCCTGTCCCATTGGATTCATCTCTTGCTCCAGTCACTTCTCAGGTTCCGATCTCTGACTTGGACCGATCTATTGCTGACCGCAAAGGTATTCGTTCTACTNTCCTGAACTCAAACGATATCTTGTTTCCCCGGATGTCACCTTCTTTGAGACAACCCCTTTCTTTCCTTCTTTAGGGCATCCTGATTGTTCTACTGTTACTCAGGATCGCCCTATTTCTTGCACTAGTCTTCTTCCATAGGTTGTTTCGTCCCATGACTCCACTGGTCTTACAGAGGACTCAGCACCTCCTCTGCTCACCTACCATCGTCGGCCTCGACTTGACCTTGTTGAGGACCCTACTATTGTGCCACCTGTCACTGGGCCTGTTGAGCACCCACTCATCGTGCCACCCGTCCTTGAGGCTGTTGACAACCCTCCCACCAATGACCTCCCTGCTCCTGTCCCATTGGATTCATCTCTTGCTCCAGTCACTTCTCAGGTTCCGATCTCTGACTTGGACCGATCTATTGCTGACCGCAAAGGTATTCGTTCTACTTGCAATCCTTATCCCATTTATAATTTTGTGAGCTATCATCGTTTGTCTCCACAATATTCTGCTTTTGTGTTGTCTTTGTCTCCTGTTTCTATTCCTAAAAATGTAGGTGAAGCACTTTCTGACCCAGGCTGGCATAAGGCAATGATTGATGAGATGGCTTCTTTAGACTCTAATAGCACTTGGGATTTGGTGCCTTTACCACGTGGTAAATCCACTGTTGGTTGTCGTTGGGTTTATACAGTCAAAGTTGGCCCTGATGGCCAAATAGATCGTTTGAAAGCCCGCTTGGTTGCCAAGGGATACACCCAGATCTACGGACTTGATTATGGTAATACCTTCTCTCCAGTTGCCAATATGGCCTCTGTTCGCCTCTTTCTCTCTATGGTTGCCATTCATCACTGGCCCCTTTATCAATTGGATATTAAAAATGCCTTTCTACATGGCGAATTGCAAGAGGAAGTTTATACGGAGCAACCTCTTGGATTTGTTGCTCAGGGGGAGTCTAGATTGGTGTGTAGACTTCGCCGATCTCTCTATGGACTTAAACAATCTCCACGGGCTTGGTTTGGGAGATTTAGTTCAGTTGTCCTATAGTTTGGAATGACTCGGAGTAAGGCTGATCATTTAGTCTTTTACTTTCACTCATCCCCTAACCGATGCATGTACTTGATTGTCTATGTGGATGACATTGTGATTACAGGGAATGATCAAGAAGGCATACAAAAACTCAAGCAACATCTATTCCAGCACTTTCAGACAAAAGATTTGGGCAAACTCAAGTATTTTCTGGGAATAGAAGTTGCTCAATCCCGAAAGGGTGTTACCATCTCACAGCGAAAATATGCCTTGGATATATTGAAAGAAACAGGTATGTCAAACTGCAAACCTGTGGAGACTCCAATGGATCCAAATGTCAAGCTTCTACTTGATCAGGGGGAGCCCTTATCAGATCCTAGTAGATATCGGAGACTTGTTGGGAAACTCAACTACCTTACAGTGACACGTCCTGATATTGCATTCCCTATGAGTGTACTTAGTCAATTTCTAAGTGCTCCGTGTGACAGTCATTGGGATGCAGTAGTTCGTATTTTAAAATACATCAAGAAGGCACCGGGTAAAGGCCTATTGTATGAAAGTAGAGGACATACTCAGGTGGTTGGATATTCAAATGCTAACTGGGCAGACTGTCCATACGATAGACGCTCAACCACTGGATATTGTGTATTTGTTGGGGGCAATCTAGTGTCATGGAAGAGCAAGAAACAATCAGTTGTTGCTCTATCCACGGTTGAGGTAGAATACCGAGCCATGGCTAAAGCAACCTGTGAGCTCATATGGCTGAAACAGTTACTTCAAGAGTTAAAATTCATGAAGATTCAACAGATGAAACTAATATGGGATAACCAAGCAGCTCTCCACATTGCCTCCAATCCAGTCTTCCATGAAAGGACCAAACATATAGAGATTGACTGTCATTTTGTTAGACAGAAAATACTTTCAGGGGATATTGCTACTAGTTTTGTTAGATCAAATGACCAGCTAGCAGACATATTCACTAAGTCTCTTGGAGGCCCTCGGGTTAACTACATTTGTAACAAGCTTGGAACATATAATATGTATGCTCCAGCTTGAGGGGGAGTGTTAGAATATTAGCTGTAAATACTGTAGTTATTATAGCATATGTTTAGGCTTGTAATTAGCTTATGATTAGGTCCGTTATTGCTGTACAGTTAGTATAAATAATAGATGTGAGAAGCTAGTCTCACAACCTTTTCCACTATTCTCACAAGCATTATGTTCTAATCATATACACCATAGAGCAGTGAACAAAGCACATTTAAATAGAGCCTTTCACTTCTTCCTCCACCCAAAATATTAAAAATGGATAGAAGGAAAATCCTCCAAAGAGATCAGATAAACCATTTGCTGCTCAAAAATACTTGAGAGATTATTGCAAATCTGCCAAGCAGCATCACAGCGAAGAAAAAGTTGACTATTAGCCTCTAAGCTGCGAAAATGCATAACTCCAACACCAGGAGATAAAGGCTTTTAAGTGGCCTGCCAACCTTAAACAGTTCATTAGTATTAAGCCTACCCGGTTCGATACTTTAGTCCAAACAAAAGGTTGAACCTTATAGGCAGCCAGTGCATTCAATTTATGAGTCAAGACATTGCTGACTTTGCTTTCCCTCAGAATCTTAGTTTTATTATTTACATTTAAAATTGGGCCAAAAAAATTGCTTATATTAAGTGGGACATGTTCCTAGTTTTTGCTTTGTGGATGAGTATTGCATAGTCATTGTCTGTTATTNTCTAAGCTGCGAAAATGCATAACTCCAACACCAGGAGATAAAGGCTTTTAAGTGGCCTGCCAACCTTAAACAGTTCATTAGTATTAAGCCTACCCGGTTCGATACTTTAGTCCAAACAAAAGGTTGAACCTTATAGGCAGCCAGTGCATTCAATTTATGAGTCAAGACATTGCTGACTTTGCTTTCCCTCAGAATCTTAGTTTTATTATTTACATTTAAAATTGGGCCTAAAAAATTGCTTATATTAAGTGGGACATGTTCCTAGTTTTTGCTTTGTGGATGAGTATTGCATAGTCATTGTCTGTTATTATTTTTAACAATTCCGAATTTGTTAGTCCTTTACTTATTTTCTAAATGTGGCTTTTTCAAAAAATTATTTTTCTTCCCTATAGTTTTTTTTGGGTGCATTGTGCTTTACTCTCCTAAACATAGACTTGCTAGTGTTTCTTTAATTTAGCTTGTGTCTGTTCACTAGAGCTGTTTGTGTGCTGTATATAAGTGTTGATGAAGGTTGTTCTGAGCCCTTTTCGCATGACATTCTAGGATAATGATTTCATGGAAAGGAAGATAGAAGATCTTGAAAAGAGTATGAAGAGGAGCAACGACAAGCAGTTAAAAATCGAGCTACAATGTTGTCAAAAGGTCTGGGTTTAGCTTCTGTGCATTATCTGACTTATTTTTATTTTTTATATGTTTAATGAATTATCTTCTCATACGTGTTGAATTTCTTGCTAACTACTTATCTCTTCTTTTTTGTTAATTAAGGTAGCCTAATTCCTTATTTTACCAAAAAAATTCTTTATTTGTTTCTCTTGTCTTGCCTTTTATTCTGTTGTTATGCATTACTTGGTGCTTTCTGTTCCTCTCTTCTTTAGCATAACACATTACTCATCTAAAAAGCACTACTTGCTCGTAACAAATTTCTCAAACATGGAAAGGGTATATAAATTTTGATGTTTCTATTGTGCTTTGCAGCAAATCATGTTGCATTTATGGTGGAAAAAAATTATATATTTCTGATTCATAAAAAATATCTTCTCACTGCTGTGGTTGCTGCCTGATCAAAAGGCTTTCATCAAATGATTTCGTATAACTATTAAAAAAGTGGTGACATGTAATACAACTATATGCTTTTTGTATCTAATTTATGTGTGTATGAGAGTGGGTGAATAATTGTCTTAAGATCTTCCACCCTTGATTTGAGACTATGCCATTGCTGTTTGCATATGATATTTATGACTGGAATTGAACATGTTTTGTAATCTTTTATCTATGTGCAATTGTCATGTTAAAACATATGAGGTGCAACTTTAGTAGTCAAATTAGAGTTTGTGATCTACGGGGATAACTTGTTTGAGCTCATGATAAAGAATAGGATTTTTGTTATGACTGCTGTTGTATTAAACTCCTGCATTATAGATTCTATCACTTCTTGACTTTACTGGCACATTCTTTCTCTTCCCCCATGTTCAAGTTTATGTGTACAAGTATTGATATAGAAATTTATTGGATGATAACATTTGGTGGTGATTATTGATGCGTACAGGTTAAGCATCGCTTGAGGAAGGAAAAGATGTTCGCCTAGGGGATTGGAAAGCTGCTGATATTGAGATTCAAAATTCTTTCAGTTGCTTACTGCCAAGCCTGTTGTATACTTGGTATCTTCTATTTTGGCTTGGAAATATTTTATTTTCTTATTTGGGATATGAAAGTCCTGCTTGCTGTATCATGAGTTAGCAATGCCTGCTGAATATTATGTCCATGTCAATAACAGTCTGATGCGACCTCTCATCTCATGTTACCATAATATCTTATCTTTTCTGTGTGTTTTGGTTAAATTATAATGTAACACTTAAGTGAAACTTAGTGGGCATGAAAAGGGAAGAATGGTAGTGAGTTAAAACTAAAAATATTATTTTGCTTAAAATAAAAAACGTAAAACAAAGTAATTGGTGATTTGATATTTGGAGGGATTTTCAGCTTTACAAGTTAGCAGTTCTTCTGGTTTTCTGGTCCACTAGATCTCATCTTGTAATTTCTGTTACATTCCCTCTTTTTGGATAATGAAATCTGTCAGCGTAGATGTGTTCATGCTATCCTAGTTATCTCATAATCTAGGTTTTTCAAAAAATTATAAATATGCTACCTATTTTGTGTCGTACATAAATTGAATATTGTCTGTGTTGGTGCATCTCCCTAATGGATGAGGAGTTAGTTCAATGAGAATATTGTTGTTTGATGTTATTGACCCAGATCGATTTATGAGATTTCTGTTAGTTTATAACTACGTTTTATTCACAGGTTAATATGACTGAGAAAGATTACCGAAGGAAAAAGAACAAATTTCTTCCAAAAATTCATGCATGGTATGTATGCCTTTTGTTTGTTTTTATTTTTTTCCCTTTTATTTTTTATTCTTTTACTTATGGAGGATCGAAGCCTTCTGTCATTCAATGATCACCTCTTTCCCTTTGTGTGTGTGTGTTGTAAGGATGCTGTTATGTATGGGTTTCCGTTTGCATTTCTTTGGAGGTGTTAAAAACAACAAATGCAAAATAATTTAAGAGATTGGCACATTGTTAGTGGATATGCCAATGATATGTGAGCTACAAATTTTATTGAGAAGTGCTTTCAATGGTTCATCTGCATATAAGGAAGGGATTTTCTGCTTTAGGGTGGTAAAGTGAAAATGGAAGGAATGGAAAGGGGGTTGGGGTTGAATGTTCACAATCTACCCAGACATGGTGTATGCATTGATTCATTGTCAATTTTCATCACTTCCACTCTAATCCTCTGGTTATCACTCATATCATGCAAGTGTTTGTCTTCTTTTTCTTTTCCTACCTTCTCGCTCTCTCTCTGATTCAGTCCTCATTTGAGAGCATTTTTACATGGAGTTTTTAAATTGGGAATGTTGCAGACTATAGTAATCTTCTGTTTGGAATTTGAATATGATTCATGTAATTTTCCCATGAGAATAATGATCTCTCCCTCTAGGAGAGAAAAAGACATGTACTATTGGTTTTTCTTCTACAATCCATATACATAGACTCTCTCTCTCTCTTTTCTTTTTCTTCTTCAATGTTGACATTAGCCCCTCTATTCTCCAGGGTTCAGGAGCATGGTGGTGAACCAATAATTCCTTTTAGCTGTGCCTTGGAAAGGAATCTTGGTGATATGCCTCCAGATGAAGCAGCTAAGTATTGTGAGGAGAACAAGGTTCAAAGGTTCATTCAAAGCATTATGTCTTACTACTATCAAATGTGTGATTGGTAAATTGTTATGAAATTATTTTATGGTTTTGGAAAGAATGTGGGGATATACATACTGCTTTATCAGACAAAAAGGTGTTCTATGTCTTCTGAATTTTCCTTGTGTTTACTACAAAAAGGTCAACTTTTGTACACTAGGGGTCATTGCTTACTTACTGCTTTTAAAGATCAGTAAATATTCTTAGCATCCAATTTCATTTTATGCCCTTTCCATACAAAATTGCATGATATAAAGTATAAACAGAAATTACAGAAATCAGGACGATTTTGTTGTTACCAAATAATTTTTCTCCATAGGTACTTTCATTCAGGATCAGGTGAATAAATTAGGCTGAAATATGGAAAAATTTATAATTGAAGGAGAAGGGCCTATTTAAGGTTCAGGAATTAACCTGATTGCTATTATTAGATTTGAAAAATTCTTTTAATTCTAGGCTACTTGGATACATAGTGGAAGTCATGATGGATGCTAGATAAGCTCTTAAAAGGAATCTCATAGTTGACTTCTATTATTAAAGGAGTAAGACTTGCCTGATTTCATTTCATTTGATTTGGCTTACATGAGTAGTTTTTTCTTGGCTATTCTGGAACTGGATAGAGAGGAACTCAATAATCTTTAAAAATTTAGACTTTAAATGATTCTGGGATAGTATTGTTTATCTTGCTTCCTTTGGTGTTCATCTCTTGGATTCTTGATAGGGATTCTTCTCGTGGATATCCAAGGAGATTGGGAGGCTTTTTGTTAATTTGATGGTCTTTTCAGCATGTTTCTTTCAACAACATTAACATAACTCTTACCTAGTACTTCCCTTAATTTCTCCACCAATGCAGTCGTGGCACATGTCATTGATTTCAATTTTAATGAATGAAACTTGAAATAAAACTATGATTATTATTCTCATTCAAAACAGATTGTTTTTAACTGTTATATTGTTATCTTTTGGTGCCTGCATGCATGTATCATATAATGCTGTCTTATTTCCTTATTTAGAGGACTAGTAAAAATTTAAAGTAAGCAATGACGACACAAACATAATGAAGCTCAAGTGGCATGTTCAGTTCCGTTTTACTCTGCAGTAAACTGAAGAAATTAGCATTTTATTGGAGATAAATTAATTTTACACATACAAGTTCATATTACTTTATTAACAAGGAGTGGAAATTTCCATTTTGACACATGGTGGTGCCAAGTCATACTAGTTTATGTTTGCATCTGTGCATAGGTGCCATATATCTAGCTTTCTGAAGTAATGCTCAAGAGTGATTATTCTGATACCATATTTGATCTATTTACTGTTAGTTAACTTAGTTTCAGTTTTGCTTTTTTATCCACTTGATGCTCTCAGATTTTGGTTGAGTAATTTTTCTAGTCAGTAATTATAAAGAGTTGATGTGTAATTTATATGCAACTAAGACTGCTACATTCTCCATTTCAACAGTGCCCTTACCAAAATCATAAAGACTGGATTTTCAGCAATTAATCTCATTTACTTTTTCACAGCAGGACCTGATGAGGTAATATATCTACTATCATAATTCTAAATGTTGCCTTATGAAGGGTTCATAGCTCTATTTGGTGTTACTTGTCTCTTAACTTCCTAAGCTGTAGTTCTAGTAATTTCTGTAGTTGTTACTGCTGACAATAAATACTTGTGTACAAGTATAAGATCTTGTTTGACAATTATGTAACACTATAAGAGCAACTTTGTCTGTGTGCGTGTGTAAAGTTTATGTATTGTCAAAATCAAGATCTCCAAGCATCAAATCAAGAATATTAAGATCTTACCTGGTTAATTGACCCAAATATTATAGTTTTGCAAAATATTTTATCTAGATATAGTAATTTTGAAAATATTTATGTAGATATAGTAGTTTTGAATAAAATATATTTGGGAAGAGAACAAAATGTGACCTTTCTGGTCATGCCTCATGGCCAGTGGCGAGTCCCACTTTGTCGTTTTGAAAAGTTGGCTAATAGGCGGGATCATGCCAATAGGTCATGCCACTTGCCATTCAATGTGACCTAGTTTTCTTTTTCTCTCTCTATTTTCTCTTTCCGCACTTCTCTATTTTAAGGCTTCAACTTCAAGTAGTGAACGGCTACTTGGGGATGGTGGGAAAAGAGAAAGTAGATAAAGAAAAGAAAATTGGGTCACGCCGAATGGCCAGCAGCATGACCCTTGTGGTCATGCCACTTGGTTGTTGGCGTGATCCCATTTCTCAACCAACTTTTCAAAATTCAACTGTTGCTAAACCACAGAGTGGGACTTGCCACTAGCCATGTAGTAAGACCAATTTTGTCCTCTTCTCAAATTATATTTTATTAAAACAATTATATTTACGTAAATATTTTTAAAAATACAATATTTAGGTAAATATTTTACAAAAATATAATATTTGGGTTAATTTACCATCTTACCTCTTATGAAAATTAATGTTTAAATATATATATATATATATAATGACAGGATCGCTCAATTTTGACTTAATGATTATGATTAATTAAGGAGTAAGTCAAAACATATAATTAAAGTGTGCAAAATTAAATTTAAACATGAAGAAAGAGTAGAAGATTTGGAGTGAATAGTAACTTATGAACAGTGTCGTTAACAGTAATTTTGAATAGTAAAATAAACAGTAATTTCAAAAATTAAAAGAGATGTTAATCCGGTGGTAATCCGCACTGAAAAGTAGTAGGAAGATGAAATGCTTATGAAAGGGTGCTAATTTGGCGGTAGTTTGNGCATTAGAAAGCTTAGGAGAAAAATAATGAATGCATAATACAAAAAGTATTGAAATAAAGTTTAATATTAAATAAAGTAGTACTTATAACTTTGAAACTTCTTGAAATACACTTTGAAAGTAATTACAAGCTTTTGTATATAATGAGGAGAGCAAAATTTTTGATGAAAGGTTTTTTAACCTAAGTGTTTGAAGTCTATTCTTGTTTTGATGCATGAGGTGTTATGAAATTTTTCATGATGTCTTATTGTTGTGACACTTGTAATGAGGGGAAGCCTTCATTGCTTGACACTTGTTATGACACTTGGTATAAGAAGGAATTTTCATAAAACTTTATTGATTTGTTGACTAAGTTTGCTGATAGCATGTNAATCCGCACTGAAAAGTAGTAGGAAGATGAAATGCTTATGAAAGGGTGCTAATTTGGCGGTAGTTTGCATTAGAAAGCTTAGGAGAAAGATAATGAATGCATAATACAAAAAGTATTGAAATAAAGTTTAATATTAAATAAAGTAGTACTTATAACTTTGAAACTTCTTGAAATACACTTTGAAAGTAATTACAAACTTTTGTATATAATGAGGAGAGCAAAATTTTTGATGAAATGTTTTTTAACCTAAGTGTTTGAAGTCTATTCTTGTTTTGATGCATGAGGTGTTATGAAATTTTTCATGATATCTTATTGTTGTGACACTTGTAATGAGGGGAAGCCTTTATTGCTTCTTTTGTCGACACTTGTTATGACACTTGGTATAAGAAAGAATTTTCATAAAACTTTATTGACTTGTTGACTAAGTTTGCTGATAGCATGTGAACTTGTCAGGATTTTGAGCAATTTTATTCCTTTATGATGTCAATATCGTAACAGTTATCTTTATTTTGAGGAGTGTAACTTGAATTAATTTCTTCTGAATCTGATGAGGCTACTTGAGATTCTACTTCTTTGAGTTTTTATTTGAGTATAACAATTTCAGTCATGAGTGCTGCTTTTCCTTTTGAAGATGTCATTTCTTACTGGACTGGTGCCTTTGAAGCAATATGTGCTAAGTACTTTTGAACTCTGGAAACATTTGCTAAGGAAAGATCAAACTGTCTCCACCATTTTACTTTGAATATTCAGATTAATTTTTTAGGAAAATAAGTAGGAAAGAGAGGATTTTGATATAAATCATTAGACCAATAAAGGATCCAGACAATATTGAATTTGATATAAAAGGATAAGAATTTGTCAATCTCAGGAATTTTTAGAGTATTATCTCTGAACAAAAGATATGCTTCATAAACTTGAGGAACGAAAATTTGAGTAATGAGTCTACAATAGAAAAATCATTCTTTGAACCATAGAAGAAGTGATGAAGGATTGATATTTTTATAGAAGTACGAGAACCATGAGTGATTATAAAGAGCCAGATACAAAAAATTAAACCAAATTTTTTGATAATCAAAATAATTAAAAAGAGACTTTTGTAATGTTTAATTAAAACTTGATATTCTAATAAACCATAATCATGATATCTATTGACTAAGTACTCAAACCACCTAGTCATGTAAGATAAATATTTTGTTTGAAAGAGAATCTTAATGTTGAGCTACACACCCATTACCCCCACCTAATTCAAGGCGCATTGGCTCTGATACCATTTAATTATAGGATCACTCGATATATTATCCATCTTTTGATTATTTTGATTATTAAAAAACTTGGTTTAATTTTTTGTATCTGGCTCCCTATAATCACTCATGGTTCTTGTACTTCTGTAAAAATATCAATCATTTATCACTTCCTCTATGGTTCAAAGAATGGTTTTTCTATTATAGACCAATTACTCAAATTTTCGTTCCTCACGTTTATGAAGTCTATCTTTTATTCAAAGACAATATTCCAAAAATTCTTGAGATCGATAAATTCTTATCATTTTGCATCAAATTTAATATTGTCTGGATCCTTTGTTGGTCTTATGATTTACATCAAGATACTTTATTTCTTGTTTATTTTTCTCAAAAATTAATTCGGATATTCAAATTAAAATGGTGGAGACAGTTTGATCTTTTCTTAGCAAATGTTCCAGAGTTCAAAAATACTTAGCACAGATTGCTTCAAAGGCATCAGTCCAGCAAGAAATGACCTCTTCAAAAGGAAAAACAGTACTAATGATTGAAATTGCTATATTAAAAAAAAAGCTCAAAGAAGTAGAATCTCAATTAGCCTCATCAGATTTAGAAGAAATTAATTCGAGTTACACTCCTCAAAATGAAGATGACTGTTACGGTATTGACATCACAAAAGAATAAAGTTGCTTAGAATCCTAACAAGTTCACATACTATCAACAAACTTAATCAACAAAGTTTTATGAAGATTCTTTCTTATATCAAATGTTAACAAAAGAAAAAATGAATGCTTCCCTTCATTATAAGTATCACAACAAAAAGACATCATGAAAAGCTTCATAACACCTCATGCATCAAAACAAGAATGAACTTCAAACCATTTGGAATCCATCATTCCATTAAAATCTATAAATAGGCAACTTCATTACACTAATGGGTCATCCTAACATATACTAGTTTCATTAACCTCTTAAAGCTTTCTTTTTAAGTTTAGAATTTTATCAAAGTTTCAAAACTTAGGTTAGAAAATCTTTCATCAAAGATCTTGCTATTCTCATTATGTACAAAAGCTTGTAATTACTTTCAAAATGTATTTCAAGAAGTTTTAAAGTTGTAAGTACTACTTTGTTTAATATTAAACTTTATTTAAATATTTTTTGTATTATGTATTCATTATCCTTCTCCTAAGCTTTCCAGTGCGGACTACCGTCGGATTAACACTATTTTATAAGCATTTCTTCTTCTTACTATTTTTTAGTATGGATTACCGCTAGATTAACATCCATTTTAATTTTCGAAGTTATTGCTTATTTTACTATTCAAAATTAATTGCTAGGTGGCTAGGCTATAGAGCCAGTAGATATAATAGTTATGCTTTTCTAGAAGATCAAGCTTTAATCAGATATTTTAGAAGTATCCGTCAAGATAAAGACCTTGTTCAAACTCTAGATCCTTATTACATAAAAATCCTTCAAGATCAAATAACATTAAGATCAAAAAGACTTTCATATTTAGCTATCTAAGTAGTATGCCAAGATATTATGGTCCGTAGATAAAAAATAAAAAACTTGTTTATTGGTACAATAGTAATAGAGTTAATTACCTTAAAAAGACTAGGCCTTATAATAGAAGATTAATTAAGCATTATCAAAATGTTGCTAAATATACTTTTAAGAAGTTTGTTTATCTAGCTGTCTAGTCACTGTTCAAATATTTGTTTTAGAAGTTCACTAAGTAAATCTTTAAAGTCTAAGACTTTGTAAGATATCAAGATTTTAAGAAGATTAAAAGTCTTTCTTAACTTAGCGTTGGTCAACCAGAAAACGTGATCCCGATAGTAAGTTCTAAGAGAGGCAGTGAAATCGTTGATCAGTGTGGTGGTTTCGGTGAATTCAAGAGAAATAATTAATTGGATTAAAATTAAGATAAATTATAATGTTGAAGATGATTAGAAGATTGTTGTCTAGCCTATTTGAACCTATTCAAGAACATGACTATTCAACAANTTTTTTTTTTATCTGAACCCTGTTGTAGTCAAGAATTTTTTATATTCTTAGAATCTAGAAACCAAGTCAAAGAGAATTCTTCAAGAATAAATTGAATTTGTCATTATGATAAATCCACTCACATTTTATTTATAATAATAACTCAATAATTTAGCATGGAGAAAATATATAACTGAAAGAAATCAACTCAATGAATCAACTTCTTTTATTTCAAGAGAAAGACCACACACTTCATGGAAAACGAACCACAAGAGGTGCATCATTAAAACATTTCAAAAGGACAAATTTCCGCAACATGTGGGTTTTATGATGATGGACTTGCCCTATAAAATAGGTGCCTACGTATCCTTATAAAGGAATCAAAGCCCACGTAGTTCGAGATAAAAAATTCAAAAGCCAACAGGGACCATGACAAATTGCTGTAAATCTTTTTTCCTCAATCATGTTCAACTGTTCGTATCTAACTCTTGCCTAATCGGATTTCTCTAATTCTGTCTCCATTAAAACTTTGAGCGACAAGATCTCAACTTCTATTGGAGTGACAGCTTCCATACCATACACCAGAGAATAGGGAGTTGCCCCAGTTGAAGACCGCACAACCATGCGATAAGCATGCAAGGCATAAAAGAGTGTCTCGTGCCAGTCTTTATAGGTTACCACCATCTTTTTAGCTATTTTCTTGATGTTTTTATTGGCATCTTCAACAGCTCCATTCATTTGTGGTCTGTATGGTGAAGAGTTATGATGTTTAATTACAAACTTCTCACACAACTTCTTTATGTCTGCACCATTCAAATTTGAGCCATTATCCATGATGATCCTCTTAGGTTGTTTGTATCGACAAATGATGTTCATCTTTAGAAATTAGGCCACCACTTTTTGGGTGACTTTCACATAAGAAGCAGCTTCTATCCATTTTGTGAAATAATCAATTGCCATTAGGATAAAACGGTGTCCATTGGAAACCTTCAAATTAATTGGTTCGATGATATCCACTCCCCACATAGCAAACGGCCAAGGTGTGACCATATTATGAAGAGGAAATGGTGGAGCTTTGATACGATCTGCGTAAATCTGACATTTGTGACATTTTCTAGAGTAACTGATGTAATCTCTTTCTATGGTTATCCAATAATAGCCCGCTCTTAGAATTTTCCGAGCCATCATGTGCCCGTTTGCATGAATCGCACATATTCCATCATGAACAGCGCTCAAAATACTATTAGCTTCCTTTGCATCAACACATTGCAAGAATGCACCATTATGACTTCTTTTGTAAAGGACTTCTATGCTTAAAAAGAAACCTAGCGACATACGCCGAATAGTCTTCTTGTCATTTTTGTTGGCACCAGTTGGATACTTTCTGAACTTGATATATTGCACGATATCATGGTACTAAGGCCAGCCATCGGGTTCTTCCTCTACATTTGAATAGTAAGCAGGTTCATCTTCTAGCTCCACTTGTATGGGTTGCACTAGTAGTCCAGAGTCAAGCTTGGTCATCACTGCTAAAGTTGCCAAGGCATCAGTAAACTGATTTTTGTCACGAGTTAACTGAGAAAAAGTGATATCCTCGAATTTCTCAATCAACTTTGTCAAATACTTTTGGTATTGAATCAGTTTCGGGTCTCTAGTTTGTCATTCTCCTTTCACTTGATAAATGATGAGTACAAAATCCCCAAGAACATCTAAAATGCCAATTTTTAAATCCAAAGCCGCCTGCAAGCCTCTCACACAAGCTTCATACTTCACTACATTATTAGGACAATCAAACCCTAATTTGATGGCTATCGAGAATTGCTTCTTTTTTGGCGATACGATTACAGCTCTTATCCCCTTTCCATACACATTGACCGCCTCGTCAAAGTACATCTTCCATCGAACTTCTTCTATCCCAATCTCATCTTCTATTGCAAAAATATCTTCATCTAGAAATTCAAACCTCATGGGTTGGTAATCATCAATAGGGCTTTCAGCCAGGTGATCAGCAATCACACTTCCTTTTACTGCCTTTTTTTTCATGTACACCACGTCATATTCCGAAAGGACAATTTTCCACTTTGCTAGCCGCCCTAAGAGATAGGGTTTTTTGAAGATAAAATTTGACTGGATCCATACGAGAGATAAGCCAAGTAGTGTGATACAACATGTACTGTCGGAACCTAGTAGTCAACTAAACTAAAATGCAACAAGTCTTCTCTACGAGAGCATATCTTGTCTCATAGTCTGTGAACTTTTTGCTCAAGTAATAAATTGCTCTCTCTTTCTTTCCTCCTTCATCGTGTTGCCCTAACACACTTCCCATTGATTCTTGCAACACTGTCAAATACAAAATAAGAGGTTTCCCCATGATTGGAGGCATAAGCACCGGAGGATTAAGCAAATATTCTTTGACCTTGTCAAAAGCTTCCAGACACTGCTCGTTCCACTCACCCAGGTTATGCTTCCTTTGGAGCTTGAAAATAGGCTCATAGGTATAGGTGAGGTTATAGATGAGTCTGGCTATGTAGTTGAGTCTTCTAAGGAAACTACGCACTTCCTTTTCTCACCTTGGAGGTGGCATTTCTCAGATTGCTTTCGCTTTATCTAGATCCACTTCAATCATTTTTTTCCGCTAACAATAAAGCCCAACCACTTCCTAGTTGTTGTACCGAAAGTGAACTTGGAGGGATTTAACCTCAACTTGTACTTTCTTAATCTTTCAAACAGCTTCTGGAGAATGTTCACATGGCTTTCCCCCTCCTTTGACTTAGCCACCATATCATCCCCATAAACTTTAATCTCCTTATGCATCATAACATGAAATAGCGTGACCATAGCCCTCTGATAAGTTACCCCAACATTTTTCAACCCAAATGGCATTACTCTATAACAGTACATGCCCCAGTGGGTGATAAATGTGGTCTTTTCCTTGTCTTCCTTAGCCATTAGAATTTGATTGTATCCCGAGTATCCATCCATAAATGAATACCAGTGATTTTTGGCTGTATTGTCAACCAACACATCTTTATGAGGCAAAGGGAAATCATCTTTAGGACTGGCTCTGTTCAGGTCCCGAAAGTCCACACACATTCTTACTCATCCATCTTTCTTCTATACTGGAACTATGTTGACGACCCATTCAGGATAAGTAGCAACTTCTAAGAAGCCAGCCTCTATTTACTTGATCACGTCATCCTTTATCCTACTAGACATTTCTGGTCTCATCCGTCTCAACTTTTGTTTGATCAGTTTGCAATTTGGATACAATGGGATCTTGTGAGATACAATGCTAGGGTCGAGACCCGGCATGTCTTGATAGGACCAGGCAAAAACATCTAAGTATTCTTTGAATAAAGCAATCATTTCTTCTTTTTTTTGGGTTATCAACATATTTTAATTCCCTCTTCTCTTCTTCGATACCCAAGTTTATTATCTATACTTATTCATTGTAGGGACTTATTGTTTTTTCATATGACTCAAACATCTTTGCAAATCTATCAGAAAGTTCTATATTCTCATCGGAGTTGTATTCATCTGTATCAAATTCAACATAAGAATCAATCACTGGATAAATCAAATCATGGTCTTAGGATAAGAGATCCGTATTGTCAAGACTCATGGGAACAACATTCAAAGAAAATTGAACAAGAGTTTATTAAATGGAGATTAGTGTCAAGAAAGAGAAAAATGATGAACTCTTGAGAAGATAATGAATAAGACAAAATTGAATTCAAACTGCATACTAAAATACTGCATTAATATGCAAAATAAAATATGGTCCAATACAAATGACTTTGGACCTCGGTCATAAGAAAAATAATGACAAAAACAACTACTACTCAATTAAGACCATCTTGAGCAATGGTTCCATTTCCCAGTTAATTAGTTGTTCTTTCTCGTCGCAGGGCCATATCCAGCAACTCTTCTCTTGATGACCCTCAAAAGTGTTCACCATGTATATAGGACCGACCACACTAAGAGGAAACATCACTCAAGAAATGTCTCTCGAAGATAAGGGATGTTCCTTGCTTCTTCCTTTTGACTATTTCCTTGCAAAACCACTGACTCTTCAACTAAGGGCTCATATCCCAACCCCTGTTTGCCGACATTCTCTGGGAGCGAGATAGGAGCACTGATGCCTTGTAAGTTAACTCCTAAATCTTTGCCTTTCTGAAATCCACTCTTCAACATGATCTAAGACACTATTTGGTTAACATCTCTCTTTTTCTGTATCTCCCTCATATTGCCTTCTGCTATCTCTAAAGACTAAAAAGAAGTTTCTAAGGCTTCTTCCGTTGTCTCCACATATGTCAAAGAGTTGGGTTTAGTTACCAACATTTCCTCCTCTCCTTTGACGGTGATTACTTTTTCGTAGCTAATATATTTCAACCTTTGATGAAGAGTAGATGAAATTACCCATGTTGTGTGAATCCATGGTCTCTCTAAAAGCATGGTGTAGGCCGGTTCTATGTCCATTACTTGAAAATGGACGTCAAACTGACTGGCCCAATTTCCAGACAAAGCAAAATGTCTCCAAGAACTTCTCTTTTTGTCCCAGCAAACGCTCTCACTACCATGCATCTGTCTTGGATTAAGGACCTGTTAACAGGCAATTGTGCAAGGGTTGAATAGGGAAGCACGTTTAGTGCAGACCCATTGCTAATTAGGACTTTTGCCACCATGTACCTTTCACATTTGAGAGTGACGTGAAGTGCCTTAGTATGATTACTCATACCAAGCATTAAATTTTCATCAGAGAAGAAAATAGTACTGACATTCCGAATAAACTTTACCATACCCCCAAATTTTTCTACAGTGATGTTTGGCCACACATAAGCTTGATCTAAAAGCTTCCGCAAGGCTCTTCTATGGGACTCTGAACTCATGATGAGTGACAACAAAGAAATGCGAGCAGCGATTTTCTTCATTTGTTCCACGATGTCATATTCACTTTGCTTCATTATTTTCAAAAACTCCTCATCTTCATTACCAACCTCTTGGGTATCTACTTTCTTTGCTATGAGCGATTCTCTTCCATCATTCAGAACCTTCCCTCTCTCCTTTTGATGTCGCTCTACCTCCTCTGAAGTGTAACATTTCCCACTTCTGGTAATTCTTCCACTTTCTACAACATTTGTGATCAGACTTGTCTCTTTCTCCTATTTCTAGTCTATTTTATCAGAAAAGTCTTTTGAATTTTGATCTTGGGTAGACATTACCCTTACCCCATAATTCCAGGGCACTACTTAATTACTCTCATAAGGAAAAAGGGTTGCTACTTGTATAACCACGTCTGGCTGCACTTGATTAGTTGGTGGGCCTAAGAAAACTTTAAGAACATATGACTTGAAAGTTTGAGATTCCTCTCCAGCCATATTAATTTTTTTCTTATAGCACCACTTCTTTTCTCAAATCTTAGAACCCCAAAATAAATCAATTTTTAAACCCCGCATTTGAATTCCCAGCAATCCTCTATATCATGGCCACAACTCTGATGATGTTCGCAGAATAGCCCCTTATCAAACCTGTCATCAAATTCTATTCCTCTAAAAGGAACCTTCAAGTCACATCCCATTTACTTCAAACTTGCCCACACTTTCTTCATTGGCATTTTGACTTTTGTGATTTTCTTGACTACCTCCGTCTCCCTAGTAATGGCATTGACTCCAGGCCTTCTGTCATGATTAGGCAAAGGATTTGTGTTTACAAAGGATTTGTATTTACATTCAGTCCACCTCCTATCTCCTCTGTGTATTTGAAGGCGGGATAGTCTTTGATGGAATGACCTACTGCACCCCTATGATAGTCACACTTAAGATTTAGGTTATACCAATTTGGAAATGGTGGTTGGAAGGGGGTTACAGGTTTTGGAGCTATTGCATGGGCTTCACATAGTTGCCTGAACAATTCAACTTTTGACATAGGGATATTAGGAAAAGGCTCATCTTTGAAAGGAGGACGAGGTTGATTTCTATACCCTTAGTAATTGGGTCTAGTTGGTGGTCTAGGCATTGGATTATTTGAAAATGCATTTTGTGGGGTAGATTGATAATTGGGAATGAATGGTGCAAAAACTGGTCTAGGTATATAGTATGGTTGGGGTGGTAAAACATTATTGACCTGAAAAGAGTATGGGGGTTAGGATAAAGTTGGTAAGATGGGCTTCCGTAATGAGGAAAATGTGAGGATACAGGTGTTTGAACAGAGCTTACATCTCTTTCCTTTTTCTTAAACGGTTGTCCCTTCCTCAAATTGTTATTATTATTTTCACCTTTCAAGAATGAAAATTTCCTAGCACGATGCATCTCCTCCACCCTCTCTCCAGCATTGATCACTTCAAAGAAATCTCTATAGACATTTGCCACCATCAATTCAACATACAAGAAATTCAAAATATTCACAAAATAATGGACCGTTTCAAAATCCATTAATGGAGGTTGAGCTTGAGCAGCCAGATTTCTCCATTTTTGTGCATACTCCTTGAAGCTTTCCCTTTCTCCCTTTCTCATGGCTCCCAGCTGAGCTCTAATAAGGGCAATGTTGTCATTAAAACTATACTGCTTCAAGAAAGCATCAGCCAAGTCCCTCCATATGTGAATCTTAAAATGGTCCAAGTGCCAGTACCAATCTACAGCGGGACCTGTCAAACTTTCTGGGAAAAAGTGCATGAAAAACTTTTCCTCTTTTGCCTAAATAGACATCTTGGTGCAGTAAGATTTCAGATGAAGCTGAGGATTATCGTGTGAATTTGGGCATTTTGAAATCCTTAGAGAGCATAATCTCTGAGGTTAGAGAGAGTTTCCCAATATCCATTGGATCGTATGCCCTTGATCCCTACATCATCTTAATCTGTTCTTCCAAAAGCGCCTATTTTTTCTCCATTGATTCTACCTTCATCTTCTCTTTCTCCAATTTTTCCTTGCCTTTCCCTAACGAAAATACCCCTAAAGCTTTTTGTGCAGCGTGGTGAGTAATTGGATGAGTGTATGTATAGACGCTCCCTCGATTTTCATTTGGATTGAATGGAGCTTCCATAGGTATAAAGAATGGGCCTGAGAAAGGTTGCAAGATGGCATGCATAACATCAGCTAGTTGGGTGGTTAGAGGAATTGCTGAATTGGAATCATATCCCTGCATTAGATTTGCAGAAGACATCAAGTGTGGAGGCATCCCCCATATTAGAGCGGAAATAACAGGATTTGCCTCAATTGACAGATATGTCAATAAGGGTGTTACATGGAAAATTTAAGGGATATTGACACTACTTGGCCCCTCAGCCACAGCCTTCAGCTTCAAACTCTCAATGAAAAGTTTCATCATCTCATTCATATGAGATTTCAATTCATCAAACTCGGCCCACAGATTATGACACTGCTCCTAATTTTCTTCCATGATATTGACGATTCTTGATTTAAGCCCGATTGTCCTTCTTGCAGAGTGCTTTTGATTAAACTTAGTTTTCTTTGCATGAATAATGATGTATTACTTCCCTGTTGAGTATGCCAAAATAAGAAATGAATAATAATAAAAAGAAAAATTGTGATTGAATGATAAATTGTTAGCATCACTTTCACAACCATGGTCACAATGAATTCCACGTCTTTGCACAAAACATTCATGAGAGCATCGCTATTAACTTATTTTTGTAAGAACATATAGCTCCTTACAAGAATAGATTAACATGAATGAATTCCGTGAAAGTATTTAACTCCTCATGAAAAAAATTATACACAATAAGCAAAATAGCCTTGCAAATAACTTCATTCCTCTCCTTGGAGTGAATTGGATACAAAATTCTCTAGAGTCATAATGGAACTTTCATTTAAATACAAAGCTCTTTACCAAATTAGAAATTACAATAATAGTACTATGTCCCAAATACAACATTCAACATTTCTTTACACTTCATTAACAACTTTTCAAGTTCCTTAATAGATGATGAACATGGAGTTGAAGAATTTCCACAGTCGAGACTTGTTGGTGCAACATTTATGCCCTTATTTGTAAATTTCTAACAAGTGAGTTGTATTGTTGTCCCCAATAGACATCTACATCCCTTCTGAAAGCCACCTCTTTTCTCAGTTGATCTATTTGGTATTGGAGGTCATTAACTTGCCAACTTAAATCATCGCATTGTCGATCTGTCTTTTTTCCCTTCTTCTGCTTCTAGTTTTTGTCTTTTAGCCTCTTGTGCCTCTTCTTCTAGGTGAGCTATGTGTTGGCCATGAATGTCTTGTTCTTTTTGTATTTCATTTTCCAAAGAAACGGCCCTATCTCCATTAGAAACCATTTTCCCTTATAATAGGCTACTTCCTTTTTCAATTTGTCGACCATCTCCCTTTCTTCCATCGTCTTCATTTTCTCTAATAGCAATGTGTTCTCATCTTTTAGTTTCTGTTTCTCTTCTGCTTTTGCCAAACTCTTTTCCATTTCCTCAAACTTCAATAAGTCTCTTACAGATTGTTCTGTTTCAAAATCCCAAAGACTATCTTTTGACGGAGGTTGATAAGAGGAATGACTCATTTCTGGAACTATCACATTCTTTCCTCGAGCTTGAAACCACTTTTTATACTCCTTATCGGCATGCTATATCAGTGGACTGAAGTCTACCTCACGAATGACCAAGTGTTTCTAGGCTTGAAAATTTTTTCCCCGTCTTACTTTTGTTTCCTTGACTTTTATATTCAAAATCTACTTATGTAAGCTCTTTTGTTGGCGGAATGAATTGTTGGTGATCGAATTGGCGTAGAACCAGGAGGGGAGTATAAGCAATACATCCCCATGTCCCCATAAGAGGGATGCAAGAGAAATCCCCACAACTGGTTAGGATACCCATACTTCCTACCCAAGGCATCTTCCAAAAAATTGTCTGCTCACATATTTTTTCGATTTCTTCCAACCACTGCTATCTAGTCCAATCCTCTGACAATTTCAGCATATGAAAGTTTTCCAGAAGGTTAGCTGTTCTGACATATCTCTTCATATAATCAAAACTTCTTCCAAATGCGTGACAAAACAACTAGACATATAACAACTGAAAGCAACATCTCAGTTTTCCTCCACCATTCTTCCTACAATAATTGAGGGACAATAACGTGTCGGCTAAAACGGCGGGAATTGGATTCACCCCATTACAATAGCTCTATGGAAAACATCTATGGTATCATGACTAATCACATTTTTGTAGTTGGGAAAAAGAATCAATCCATATATGGCTAGAATCACTAATTTGTGCAAATTCTACCATTTCCTTTCACTGAGAAAAGTATCCATGCATTTCTTCACAAAATACATGGGCCATACTTGAGCCTCCCCTACTTTTCCCTTTTTCTCTCTTAACAATTCTTGTTTACTTACTCCAAAAATATCAGCAATTTTCTCTTCGGCCACTTTGTGCACAATATAAGTATATACTTGACTATTTTTAGCTAAAGGCATCCCGAGCATATGACTGTACTCTTCCAAGGTTGGGGTCAAATCTATATCCTTAAATGTGAAGCATCTATAAGATGGGTCCTAGTAGTTCATTGTAGTAATCAATGTCATTTCCTGTACTTTTATCTTTAATAGATCCATAAGCTTAGGGTAGTCTGTGTAAAGGGGTCCTCTCTCACTTAAAGGCATCTTCTGAACAAAAAGTCCAATGTCAGCTATGTCATTCATTTCAATGGTAACCTTGAGCTTTTTCGACAGTTCAGAACTATATCCATTAGGCAAACATTCCCCTTCTTTTGCTTGTTGTACTTGAGCGTCTCTCATGAATGCTTTAGAAGGACGTGAAAAAGTTGAATCTTGATTAGCCATGTTAATAATTTATCTATCAATATCACTCCCTGAGAATTTAAGCAAAGCAGAAAGAATCATCAAAATAAAATAAATAAAATAAGACCAAAAACATGTAAACACCCAAGAAGAAGAATGCTTCTCCCCTTGTCTTATGAAAGGATCAGCCTTAGGTTTAGGATTTCTAGTTTAATGGCCAAGGTCTATCCTGAATCAGACGACATCTATAGTCAAATTATGTGCATAGTTTGGTGATGAGTGTTAATATCTTAAAAGTTCAAGGTACTGTAGACTTCCCCCACCAAAATGATGGAGATCACACCCTACTAACCTAGTTCACAAGGGGATAATCCCTCTGCTTACCCAAATTAGGAAGATTATCCACAATCTGAGCAGAAGCTTTTGTGTAAACCATCAAAGGATAAACCTCCCGATAATAACAATATGCTCCCTTCTAATCCTAAGTTTAAAATGGCCTGAGTACAGAGCCGATGAGTAGTGTGCAAGGTTACAGTGTTAGTGCATAGTGTGTGCGGGAGAAGCATACAAACATCAACCTACATCTACCATAAACTACCTAACTGCAATAAAACACAAGAAATATGCAATAGCAATCAGCTATCTACAAATGCGAAAAATAAATGATAACATAATCGAAAGCAGAACTAATCAAAAAAAGGAGAAAAGACAAAACAAAACAAATTTTAGGGGTAAAGAAAATAAACAATGCCATATTAAGTTCGCACAACTAATTTTCTGGGCTTGACTCTCTAACAGTCCCCACTGGAGTCGCTAAACTGCCACAACGTACCCGAAGGTCGCTACGACGCTTATGGCGAACTTAAATAAAAAGACTAGTTTTCAGAAGAAAACTTGGAGTCGCCACCAATTGTATTAGGAAAAATATTGAACAATTGGAAAACCTTTTTTTTTAATAAAAATAAATTAAAAAAATAATGGTCTGCATACCAGATAGGGTTCGAGAATCTATTTATGCTGTGGGGAAAGTGTCAGGCACCCTACAGCATCCGTCTAAAGACGATTATCCTAAATTAGTTGTGCAAACAGAATATGGCCAAAAATGTACATTTTATTTACCCCAAAATAATAAATTGTTACAAGAATATCTAATGAAAATAAAAATAAAGAAATTAAACGTGCAATGCATGAATTATCTACCGGGACCTAAATCCTTCCATCCCTTCATCGCATGAAGCAACCGTCTAGGGTGGCGCTACCTTCACCTAGATTGGATAGAGAAAGGCATCCCATATAGGACTGACTC
>QAOA01002080.1:140470-175203 GCA_003255065.1 Cercis canadensis | reverse complement strand
GGAAAATAATGCTAACTCGAAGGGAAGATTGCTTTGGCTATGTCTCTTGGTTCACTATCGGTTTTGTCTATGGGAAAGATAATTAATTTTTTTAGTTTTTGGAAGATAGCAAACTGATGAAATTGTTTGAGATGAATTTGTAGTAGGAGTTGATGAACTAGGTGGACTGCCTAAAACAGCAAATCTATTATATGAAGGTAGAGGTGATTGAGGGAATGGTGGTCTGGTTGCTCTTGGAGAAGGCATTGAAGGAAAATGTTGTAAATAAGATATATGAGTAGACATTGAAGATGATAATGTTAAGATCTTTGCAAATGATTCTTTGGTTTTTGGGGGTGTTTTCTCACCTATGCTTGAAACCCCATAAAAATTCTCTTGTAAGGAAATATGGTAATGAATTTTTCTCACCTTTGATAAACTCTATATCAAACTCGAAACATGAAAGAATTGTTTGTCATCTTGCAAAAATTTGTTTAGAAACTAAATTTTGAACATCTTTTTGTAAAATATCTTTGGCAGCTTTGCAATCTATTCGTAAAAGAAATTATTTATTTATTAAATCATCTTGAAACTTTGAAATGCATAAAACAATAGATAAAATTTCCTTTTTTATAATGGAATATTTGTTTTGACTTTCAATCCAAGAACCTGAATGATATCGAACAATTTGTTCTTTATTATTAAAATTTTGTTTTAATGTTCCCCCGTATCCTAAATCTGAGGCATCTGTTTCTACTATCATTAAAGCTTTGGGATTTGGAATTCCTAAACAAGGAAGATGTTTGACTAATGATTTTATTTGCTTAATGATTTCAGTCATCTCATTATTCCAAGTAGGTGGATTCTTTTTTAGTCTTCTAAATAAAGGTTTACAAATTATTCTAAGGTTGGGTATGAAATCAGAAACATAGTTTAAACATCCTAAAAATCTTTGAAGTTGTTTTTTGTCTTTGATTTCATCTGGAAATTTATCAGCAAACTCTATAGATCTACTAATAGGCTTTATTGTGCCCTGATAAATATCATGACCTAAAAATCTAACTTTTGTTTGAAATAATTTCATCTGTTTTGCTGAAACGGCTAAACCATTTTCTTTTATAATATGAAAGAAAGTTTTTAAATGTTTGAAGTGTTGGTCTAAAGAATTAGAAAATATTAAGACATCATCAATATAAACTATTAAAAAATGAGTATAAGGATTTAAAATGTCATTCATTACATTTTGAAATTCATAATGGGCATTTTTTAATCCAAATGGGACAGTAAAGGTTGTTTTATATTTATCTTTTTTAGTAATTTGTACTTGTCAAAAACCTGATTTCATGTCAAATTTTGAAAATATTGAAGCATTGTATAATCTTCCTATAAGATCTTTCTTATTAGGAATGAGATATCTAATCCATTGAAGTACTTTATTTAATGGCTTATAATTAATTACTAATCTAGGTGCTCCTCGTTCTAATTCGGCTTGATTTTGAACATAAAAGACTGCACAACTCCAAGGGAATTTGCTTGGCCTGATTAATTTTTTATCTAAAAGATCTTGAATTTCTTTTTTGCAATAAGCTAGTAATTCATTATTCATCTGTATTGGTCTAGCTTTAGTGGGGATATTTCTTTCATTAAAGTCTCTTTCAAAGGGCAGACTAACTATGTGTCTTATTCTTTGCCAAAAGGCATTTGGGATTTCAGCACAAACTTCTTTTTCAAATTGTTTTTGAGCTAACTCTATTTTTTGTTTTACTACAGAGGTTTGTAATTGTTCTTCTATTCGTTTATAATGAATTTCTTTGGCTAAAAAATTTATCTGTTACTTTTGGAATAAATTAAATTTAAAGAAGAAATTGTATTACTTTGTAAATTACTAGTTTCCTTTATCTTTGGGGATGATAAGAAATTAAAATAAATATTTTTCTCTAAAACTACTGTTTGTATTCCATTATGGGTAACCTTAAAAGGATAAATTTGTGTTAGAAAAAGAGATCCTAGAATTAATTGTTCTTTCATATCTTTTACTAGAAGAAATGTATTTTTAAAACATATACCTTGATTGAAAATATGAACTTTAGATAATTTATATTCTATTTGTAATCTCATTCCATTGGCTCCATGTAATTTTTCAGATGTTTTTTCATAATATTAGGTTGGTATTAATCCTTCTTGAATACAATTTTGATCAGCTCCTGAGTCTAATAATGCTATTAGATTTTTATTGAATTCATTATTTATAACTAAGTTAATAATACAGTACCATTTTTGAAATTGGATTTGACTAATAGTATTTAAATAATTATCTTCAGAAACTTCAATTTTATCTTCTTTATGTTTTCTGGTATAAGGAATTAATTGTGTTTCTAATTCTATGTCCTTTAATCTTAGTTCTTTTATTTCTTCTTTTAGTTGATTAATTTCATATTGTAAATCTTGGATAGTAGTTTGACTCGTAGAGGGTTTTGTTTGAAATTGTTGAAATATTTTTCCTAAATTATATGGTTCTAATTTCTCTTTTTCCTCTTTGAACTCTAATTCCTTTTTTAATTGTTCTAAATAATGTTTTTTAAGGTTTGAATCTTCTAATTCATCTATTAGTTGTAAAGTTATTCTAGGATTTGAAGTTTTATTTAGTACATTGATACTCTTTTCTTGACATGTTCTTCCTTCTCTACATTCTTTACAATTGCCACATATTGTATTAGTCCTAATGTCACAAGGTTGACCGGACTCATGATCAAAGGAGGCTTCAGTTTGAGAATCTTCTTGTATGGCATATATTTCTTCATTTTCTTCATCTTCTGATTGTGATTCTTCTAAAAATAATTTTTCTAATTGTTCTTTAACCTTACTATCTATATTTAATTCATTCATTCTTTGTTTCATTGGACAATTTTTACTAAAATGTCCTATTCTTCCACACTGATAACAAACTTGAGTTCTAAATTTAACACGCTTTTTAAATATTTTTTGGGATTTATTTGAATAAGGAGGAGTTGAAGATTTTTGATAGGATTTTTGAGGTTTCGGATAACTCCTATATATTTTTCTAGGATAATTATTTTTTGAGTAAAATCCCTTTTTGGTTCTTGAAAGATAGGGGCGGTGACACTTTAGTCCTTGAAAGATTTTTACCGACACTTTAGTCCTTGAAAGATAGTTCCGTCAACCATTTTAGTCCGCCGCTCGTGTCTGTTAGTGGAGCTTAACAGAAAATGCCACATGGCACGTTAAGTGCTGACGTGGCACCTTAAAAAAAATTCTCTCTCTCTCTCTTTCTCGTCTCTCTCATTTCTCTCTCTCGCTCTTCCCTGTCTCTCTCATCTCTCTCTCTCTTCCCAGTATCTCTCATTTCTCTCTCTCTTCCCCTCCTCTCTCATTTCTCTATCTTGCTTTTCCCTGTCTCTCTCATCTCTCTCTTTCTTTATTTATCAACTGTCACGACCCAAAGTCAGTGGGGAGTTTGAAGCTCACATCTACATGTGGCACTTTGGTTGTTACTCTGGGTCCAGTTCTGCACCTCTTCGTCCATGCAACCAAAACTGTGCTCCATATATAGTTAACAGTAACATAGAGCACCATAAGTTTTTTTTTTTTAAAAAAAAAAAAAATCCTTACTAGCTAGCTCACTTGTTAGGTCCCAGTTAGAGCAGAAATATAGCACCAGAAAACTGAAGTAATTCTCTTAGGGTGAGAATAAAACCGCAGGTGTATTCTGCATAAAAATCTTCTGCCCCTTTCATTAACAACAGTGGCCCTATAAATAGCTACAAATTAACTACTAACAAACTACTATTACTCCCACTAACAAACTACAAGTTGTTAACGTGCAACAAAGGAAATAACAGAAAGCTAAAAACAAGCAACCAGAAGCAAAATAACAGCCACGTTTTAGTTGACCCAGTCCTCCTGTATGTGCACCATGCATGCACCCATTATCCACTTCTCTCTCTTAGCCATGATACATGGGATTTGGCTTGGGCATGTTTGCAGAACGTGGTGTATGCCTATCATCACTCTACTTGGTCCATTTTCCAGTTCCTCGTTCACGACCTCGTCGATGTCCTCGTCGCTGCTTTCACGTTCGAAACCTTCAATTTTCCAAAGCTACCCTTAACAATCTTCTCCAACTCCACTTCTCTCTCCTTATTCTCCATGGACCTACGCAAGCTTAGATTGACCCACTGAGTTACATATACCCCTTACTAAGTTAACCCACCGAGTTTACATATACCCCATGCATGCAATGGTTTTTCACATACCAGCTCATCCCCTTCAAGTACTAGCTCTCCCATGCATGCAATGATTCTCTTCTGCCAAAACTAAGGCACTATCTTTCTCTTTCCGTTCAATACTTCCTCCCTATCGCTAGCAACCTCACATGGCCCAGTGGCTCTCATAAACCCATCATCTTATATGTCCCCGGCGACGCTGTCATGCTCACCATAGCCGAGTTTGACGCCGATTTCGATCATCTCTCTGGAAATGATTTTTCTAAAGCATCAGAAAGCCACCATCTTATACCTCACTTGACCATATCACAAGAAAAAGCTGCAATCTTGGCCCTGCTACAGGCAGCTTTCTTGGCTATTATTGCTAAAAAAACTTTGCTTTTTGGCTTGTACCTAAACTGTGGGTAATTTGTTGTTGCTTTTTGGCTTGACCCAGTCTGAGTTGCATGACTCAGTCTGAGTTATGTGTGCCCCAAGTCACATATTCTAGTGTTTGAAGTGGCTTTCTCGAGAAGAGCTTTCCATTTCTTTGTTGGTTTGTTAATATGTTGGTGTTTATTTTTTCAAGATATGCAGTTGCATGGTAAAGGTCATGAACTTCTAGATATAAAATTACTCCTTATATGGTCCAATATCAAATAGTGGCTTTGTGCTCTGTGTTTTTGTGGATACACATCCTTTGCAGGTTTGTTTCCATGAGAGAGAGAGAAATGAGAGAGGAGGGGAAGAGAGAGAGAGAGAAATGAGAGAGGAGGAGAAAAGAGAGGGAGAGAGAAATGAGAGAGACGGGAAAGAGAGAGAGAGAGAGAGAAATGAGAGAGGAGGGGAAGAAAGAGAGAATTTTTTTTTAAAGTGTCATGTCATCACTTAACAGCCACATCAACACTTAACATGCCATGTGGCATTTTCTGTTAAGCTCCACTAACAGACACAAGCGGCGGACTAAAATGGCTGACAGAACTNGAACTTCTAGATATAAAATTACTCCTTATATGGTCCAATATCAAATAGTGGCTTTGTGCTCTGTGTTTTTGTGGATACACATCCTTTGCAGGTTTGTTTCCATGAGAGAGAGAGAAATGAGAGAGGAGGGGAAGAGAGAGAGAGAGAAATGAGAGAGGAGGAGAAAAGAGAGGGAGAGAGAAATGAGAGAGACGGGAAAGAGAGAGGGAGAGAGAAATGAGAGAGACGGGAAAGAGAGAGAGAATTTTTTTTAAAGTGTCATGTCATCACTTAACAGCCACATCAGCACTTAACATGTCATGTGGCATTTTCTATTAAGCTCCACTAACAGACACAAGCGGCGGACTAAAATGGATGACGGAACTATCTTTTAAAGACTAAAGTGTCGGTAAAAATCTTTCAGGGACTAAAGTGTCACTGCCCCTATCTTTCAAGGATCAAAAATAGGTTTTACTCTTATTTTTTCTAGTTTTTCTAATTAATTTCTTTTTCCTAACAGATGGAGGCTTAGTATTTTCATAACCATGTTGCCAACAAAAATCCCCTAATTCCTTTTTACCTGTTTTGTCTTCCTTTTGAATTTTATTTCTTAATCTAATATCTTGACATAAGGTAGAGGCTTCTAAATGTATGTTGTTAATTAAATCTCCGAAAGTGATTTCAGTCCAAGGAATAGCTATATTATTATATTGTCTTCTAAGGGCTTCTCTTACTCTTTCTGCAAATGAATTAGGAAGTCCTGCTATAAATTTTTCTTTCCAATAAGGTTGAAGACTATCTGTCCTAGAATATAATTTTGTTAAGAAAACATCTTTGTACCACCTAAAATCAGACATCTTAGGACATTTTAAATTATTTAAAACTTCTAATGATCTTTCTTGCATTTGTAAAGGATTTCCTATAAAATGTTTAGTTATTAAATAAAGTAGTTTGGCTACATTATCTTAAATTTCTATTACTTGTCCTTAAATGACTTCTTGTTTAACTGTGTCTCCTAATACATTATTTTTATCGGTTGAACTAATGTAATTATCCCACCAACCTTTTAATTGACCAGTAAAACCTGCAACTAATAAACTAGCAGTTTGTTTTTCATTATTTCTTCGCCTATATGCAGTTGCTGCCATTGTCATTTCTTCTAATATTCTAAGAATTTGATATTCAGTTAAGCCATCTATATTCCATTCATGTAATTGAGATGCATCATAATAGTATCAGAGCCTGCAACTCTTTAAAATTGGGGGGAAGTAGGTATGGCTAGATGGTTTAGTTATAGATTTAGCAAGTATTATTGTTACGGATTTTCGGAAGATCAAGCATTAATTAGACATTACTGGAGTAAACTGTTAGATAAAGACCAAGCCAAAGCTCTAAGTCCCGAATTCAAAAGATTATTTAAAAGAGAGCTAAGACTTAGATATAAGAGACTTTCACACTTAGCGGTATAAATGGCAATCAAACATAAAGATAAGCTTAATCCTTGGTTCGGACCAGCTATAACAGGTTGCAAAAATTATCATAGATATTTTAAACATATGCTTAAGACTCTAGAAGAAGATAATAAAAACAATTTTGAAGGATATTGGGATCCTCGTTATCAAAAGCTTATGTATGATCATCATAAAGAATTTTTTCAAGAAAAAATAGAACTCAGTAGACAAGATCTAGCTAAACTTTCAGCATAATGCCTGGTTTTCATAGTCCTTTTATTTCAAGGCTTATAATTGAACATAGACATTACAAAGTTTTAGCCAAAAAAGAAAAATACTGCCAACCCATTCGGATTAGACTAAGCAAAAATTATTATTTGCAAGCCAGAATTAGGTATAGAACTCTAGCCTACTTAGCTGTTTAAGTTATATCTTTCCTTTTAAATAACGACTTTAAGAATTTTAGAACATAATTAATTTGTTAATAAACCAATTAAGAGTATACTTTAAAGGTTTAAGAATCTTGTTAAGTCTGGGCTAGCAGTGAAAGCTGTTAATACGTTGGTCAGCTCTGTAACTCGTTGGTCAGCTAGTTTGAGCCAAAAGAAGGCGTGTGGTGGTCCCAAGGAGTGGTCCTGTAAGACAGATTTTCAAGATATTAAAACTTTAAAGATAATTCTTATTGGAATATTAATAGATTAAAAATGTCTAGAATTTTGAAGAAGTTACTTTCTAAAGGAAAAGAAATAGTTGAACAGTCTGGAGTAGAGTCTATAGATTCAACTCAAGAAACCATCAATAGTCAAGAATTATTAATAGCTAATGTAGAAAATAAATTAATGAATTGGTCAATACCCAAGGTAAACCCAAAAGAAATTTATAGTATAGGAAAATTTGATATACTCTCAGATTACGTCATAAAAACTGTAGAACAAAATATTCCAGTCACAGGAACTCACAAAACCTTACCTTTGCTAACTCCTTCCATGCATGTTAAAGGTTCATAGTAAAGTTTATAATTATATACATGTAGGTTTAATTTAGGTAGCCGCAAAACCTTTACATAGAACAGGAATAGATTCTCCAATATGTTTATGTTTAAGAGATAATAGATTAGTCAAATTTAAGAATCAACTTCTTTCTGTTTTAGAAGTAAACCTTCATAATGGAGCAGCATATTTTAATTGTTACCCTAATTACACTGCCTCTATATTAGATTTCAAAAAACAGTTTAATATTTTCCTAGATATCCAAACATTAAAAGATTTAATGCATGAAGGAACTCGACCAGTAGATATCATTTATAGAATTTATTACAAAGTAATGAAAACAAATATTAATATAAAAGCTTTAAGAGTTTCTCCAAAAAATGAAACATTAATCTTCGAGTCAAACACCTTAACTACCAATTCTATTACTCCTAGAAGATTACTCCATGAAGAAATTACCCAAAACACTAATTGGAATTTTCCTGATCTTTTACCTCCTAGACAAATTCCAGCATCCTTAAATCAAATTGTAGAAGAAGATTCAGGAACAATACAATTAAGATTCTCTAGGTCATTTTCCTCAAGAAGTAGTTTTAATGATTCTTCCTCAATACATTCCAGTAGATNCCCAAAACACTAATTGGAATTTTCCTGATCTTTTACCTCCTAGACAAATTCCAGCATCCTTAAATCAAATTGTAGAAGAAGATTCAGGAACAATACAATTAAGATTCTCTAGGTCATTTTCCTCAAGAAGTAGTTTTAATGATTCTTCGTCAATACATTCCAGTAGATGATCTGTAGATTCTTATCAAAACATAAACCTTCATGGAGTAAATTTTGAGCCAAGCGTACCTCAACCCTTTTATCATGTAGAAACCATCTCAGAAGCCAATAGACCAATAACTCCACCAGGATCTCCCACATCTCTATCTCAATTAAATGTTATTTCTAAAGAATTTATAATAGATAAAGAATATCTGAAAAAGGACTTTATGACAGAAGACAATAAGGATAAAAGACAATGGTATTTTAGTAATTTTACAAAAGAAGAATTACAAAATTTTAAAACAATTTATTATGAATATATAAGTCAAGTTCAAATCCTTATCCCATTCTTTACCTGGTTTGAAAATTATACCTTAGAAAATCAGATAGATTATCCCTTTAGAAAATATTTAAACGTTACTCAGCAAAGTACTAAAACATGGCATACAAAAAGTAAAAAACCAGTTGTGTCTACCCATCCTCCTTTAGAGGAAATTCATTTTGTCAATACCGAAGGAAAGCAAGTAGTAGCCTCTCCTTTCAAAATGATTTTTGGAGAAGATGATTATTTAGACGGAAAAGTACCAACTCTTAGACACCTCAAAAATCTTCAACTTCAAAATAATTATACTAATATGTCTCTTCATACTATATCTTCTCAATTAGATCAAATAGACCATATAGTTTCCTCAAAACCAAATTATACAGATACTCCTTCATCTTCCAAAACCAAATTAATAAATGGAATAGATCCTAATAAGCCAATATTTCAACCTTTTTTAACTCCTAAAGATGTAAGCTTAGGAGATGACACTCAGGATATATTAAAAGAAATATCAGCCAAATTAAAATTACTAGATTTAGATTCTAAAAAAGCCCCAATCAATATTGTAACCAAAATTCAAGAATTAGAAGACGAAGATAGTAATTCAAGATCACAATATGACTCAGAACCTTACCTAAGTATAAATAAATTAAAAGGTAGAATTAAACAAACTCCTCAATTCGGTAGAACTTATTACCCTAGACCCTCACCAGCAGATATGCAATACGAAGAAAATATGAATTAATCATTCAAAGCAAAGCTCCAGAGTGGATTAAAGGCACTTGTTATCCTACTCAACACAAAATCCTGATAAAAAAACACAAGAAAAAATCATATCTCATGTCCATAAAATATCTTTGGCCTTGTTATAATTTTACCTGACGAACACAGATAAGACATTGGAGAACTAGAACAATTGCAAAAGACTTTTTCATAAAATACCAAACCCTTGTTGCAAAAGACAATTATCAAAAAATTTATTCAGACCTTTATCTCTCAAAAATCCCTTTCAAAATTAGAATCGACTTTGAACAATTAATTGAGCATTATATTCAAAAGAAACATTTAGATGATTTAAAAGAAATACATCTCCGCTATCAAAATGCAGCTGAAGATGATGATGAATTAGATTACTAGAATAATATGCATGATGAAGAATATTATAATATTATAAATCAAATGAATGCATAACACCATCCTTAAGCAATGTTTTAAAGTTTCTCAAGTTTCGACAAGTTTCACATGTTACAAGAATCTCATAGTACAAGTCAAAAAGTATTCAAAAACTTTATTGTGAAGACTTTTCAACAAGCTAAAATGTGGCCATGTTAAAAGACGTCATCTTTACACTTTAACAAGAAGACAAAAATAAAATTTCAAGAAAGTAATTCTTACTTTACACCTCACAAAAATAAGTAAAGTTAGACATGACTCCAGATTCAAGACATCTTCAAATCCATAGATTTCAACACCTCTTAAATCCATTTCTCAAGTCTATAAAAGGCAAGTTCAAGACACAAAGAAGACACAAGTTAAGCTTTCCACATTGCAAGAAGCCAAGTTCTCCTTAGCCTTAGAAATTTCAAGTTTCAAAGCCTAAGTTAGAAAACTTTTCCTTAGTCTTCAAAGTCCCTCATTTCCTTATGTATCAAAAATTTGTATGTAATTAATTTTAAAGTAAGTTTCAAGAATTTTCAAAGTTGTAAGTGTTATCTTATTCAATATTAAGTTTAATTTTAATATTTTGCATTCATAATCTTTTTCTTGTTTTTTTGAGCAGACTACCGCTAGACTAACTTCCCTTTTATTTCGAAGTACTATTCATTTACTGTTCAAAATTATTGTTCATGCCAACACTTTTACTTATTCTACATGTTTAAATTAATTTCTACATTTTTTCATTAAATTTTTTGACTTATTTATTAATACTTAGTTTTTTAATTAATCATTAAGTCACAACTAAAGCGATCTTGTGTTACAAATGGTTTTGACTTCATGATTAATTAAGAAAATAAATATTAATGAATAAGTCAAAAACTTTAATGAAATGGTGCATAAATTAATTTAAACATATAAAACAAGTATCGGCATGAATAGTAACTTATGAACAGTATCATGAATAGTAATGATAAACAGTGCTTTGAAATAAAAAGGAGGCTAATTGGCGGTAGTTCAGTCAAAAAAGCAAAAAATGAATGAATGCTTATGAAATGAGGCTAATTTGGCAGTAGTTCGCTCAAAAAAGTGGGAAATAGAATATAAATACAAAAATATTGAAATTAAACTTGATATTGAACAAAGTAACACTTACAACTTTCAAAGTTTTTGAAATTTTCTTTTGAAATTAATTACATACAAAGTTTTGATACATAAGGAGATGAAAGACTATGAAAGATTATAGAAAGATTTTCTAACTTAGGACTTAGCTAATAACTTGAAAACTTTGGAAAGGCTTATGACTTGCAACTAGGAAAGTTTCACTTGGGAAAACTTAACTTGTTCTTTTTTGTGTCTTGAGTTTGTCTTTTATAGAGTTGAGAAGTGTTGGAATCCATAGACTTCAAAATGTCTTGAATTCGGAGTCATGTTTTTTTTTACTTACTTTGGTGATCTGTAAAGTAAGAATGATTTTCTTGAAACTTCACTTTTGTATTCTTGTTGAAGTGTAAAGTAAAGATGACGTCTTTTAACTTAACTACCTTTTAATTTGTTGAAAAGTTTTCACCATAAAGTTTTTGAATACTTTTGACTTGTACCTTGAGATGAGATTCTTGTAACATGTGAAACTTGTCAGAACATGAGTAACTTTAATCTATTGTGATATCTATTCCATAACAGTCATCTTCATTTTGAGGAGGGAAACTTGAATTAACTTCTTCTGATTCTGAGGAGGTTACTTGAGACTCTACTTCTTTGAGTTTTTCTTTGAGCATAGCAATTTCATGTATGAGTGCTACTTTACCTTTTGAAGGTGATGTTTCTTGTTGAACTGATGACCTAGAATTAATCTGTGCTAAATACTTTTGAACTTGGGCATATTTGCTAGTGAAAGTTTAAACCTTTGCCACCATTTTATTTTGAAAATTCTAATCAATTTTTGAGGAAAATAGGGAGGAAAAAAAGGATCTTGAACGAGATCATATGACTAACAAAATGTGAAGTTCAGCTCTTGAAGTAAGCCTAACACGGGCTAAAGGCACAGCCGTGTCCTCTCAAGGATAGAGTGTGTCACTCAGACTTAGGCTCTGGACTGTCAACACGATCAGGAACTCGGGGCATGTTCACTGGTGGGTTGGTCGTGTCCCTTAAGGTGAGATTCTGGAAGTCGAACACGGGACGTGTCACTTAAAGGTTTGGCTGTGTCACTTGAAGTGAGTCTCTGGAGGTCAGACACGGGCAAGAACACGGGGCGTGTTCGCTGGAGAGTTTGAACGTATTACCTGGAGTAAGCCTCTAGAACTCAGACACGGGCGTACCCGCCCTCAAGATACGGGCAAGAGACTTAATGACACGGGGCGTGTCACTTAAGTAAAGTCCCTGGACTACAAACACGACGACAGACACGGACATGACAATTAGTGACACAGAGCGTGTCACTTAAATGGAAATTCGGATCATCAAGACACGACTCGAGACACGGCTATGTCGAGGGCGTTTTGTGTCTCATAAATCAATTACTAGTTAGTTATTGGTCATAACCGATTTGTGATTGATATATATATATATATATAAACGTGTGATGTTTGAAGGGAAATATAATGTTCGATTAGAGTTTTTAGACTTGAGAGAAATCAGAGAAGAAATAATTAAAAGGGATTGAGAGGAAAGAAATAGAGTGAGGCTTGAGAGGGTTCTGACTTGCATATGCTGCAAGATTCAAGAACAAAGGTCAAGGAAGGATTCTATTGTAAAGAATGCTAGATCCTGTTGTTATTAATCTAGTGGAATGCTCTTTCCCGTGGATGTAGGCCAAATTGGATGAACCACGTAATTCTGGTGTTGTGTTTCTTTTACTTTGATTTACTGCTTTAAGTTTTTTGGTTTAGTTTTACTTTTTTTTGGTATTTGCTAGTTTGTTGTTGTTTGTCATTTGGTTGCATAGGTTAATTTTTCTTTTACACAAAGGATCTAGGCAATATTGAATTTGATACAAAAGTATAAAAATTTATTTATTTGAGGAATTTTTGGTGTATTATCTTTGAACAAAAGATAGACTTAATAGACTTGTGGGTCAAAAATTTGAGTGATAGGACCACAGAAGAAAAATCATTCTTTGAACCATAAGGGAAGAAGTGAAGAATTGATATTTTGACAAAAATACAAGAACCATGAGTGATTATAAGGAGCTAGATATAGGAAATTAAACCAAGCTTTTTGATAATCAAAGTAATCAAAGGGTGGATGAGAGAATTTTTTGGAAAATTGCTTCTTGATAAGAGGATTTTGATTCCAATCTAATTTAGAAAGAACTCTTCTGATCTTGACTATTGAATAAGTAATTTTATTATCATCATTTGTATTATGAGTCATATATATTGAACCATTGTTTAAAACATGAGATGAATTATTCTTTGGAGTTACTAAAGCACTGTGATAAGATCTTGGTTGTGGAATAGTTCCTAAACTCTGAAATCTATTTTGAGAAAGTGTGGAACCTAGGGTAAGTCTTGATGAGATTGTTCTTTGAGATGAATTTGGTAAATTTGATGATGATGGTACGACTTTTGAAGTGGATGGTGAGGCTTTTGACATACTGGTTGCTATATTTTTCTTACTTATTTTTTTCTTGTAAGAATTCACGAGTAAGAAAATTAGGAAGGGAATTTCTCTCTCTTTTAATGAATTCTATTTGAAAATTAAAACAAGATAATATTGTTTGTCATCTTGCAAAAATTTGTTTAGAAACTAAATTTTGAACATCTTTTTGTAAAACATATTTTGCAGCTTTACAATTAACTCTTAATAAAAAAGTAATTAAATCATCTTGAAATTTTGAGATGCATAAAACAATGGATAAAACTTCTTTTTTGATTGTAGAATAATTTTTTTGAGATTCGATCCATAGTCTTGAATAGTATCTCACTATTTGTCTTCAACCAGTAGGACTAGAGTTTTGATATTCTCATTTGTCTCACTTGTATCTTTAGCCAGTGAGGCTAAGATTCTAGTATTACTTTTACTAGTCTCACATTTTTCTTTAGCCAGTGAGGCTAAAGTGCTATCTTCCATATGATCAAAAATTTTGAATTTGTTTTCATTATTTAGTGGGGATGATGGTGATATTCCACTATGTGTCAGTTGGGCTGACAAAGCTTCTACTTGCCTTTTGAGAGAATCTTGCTCTTAAAGTAAATCAAAATTTTTGTAGATAAGATCATGAGTAAAACCTTTTTTTTATTCTTGAAATATGACATTGGTGACAATTTAGTCTTTCATTAATTTCTAGTGACAATTTAATCCTTAAATGTTTATTCTGTCTGCTAGTTTAATCTTTTACTAGGGTCCGTTAGTGAGACTTAACAGAAAATGTCACGTGGCACGTTAAGTGATGACATGATACCTTTAAAAAAAATATGCTAACATGTCTCCTTAAAAAAATTAAAAAAAAAAAAAAAATTCTCTTTCTCATCTCTTTCTCTTTCATTTCTTGTTCGTTCATTAGAGATTCTCTCTTGACTCTGTCTCCCTTCAAATCCCATAATTCTTGCAATGCTCTCTCAGCTCTTTCACTCTTCAAATTCAATTTACAATACTTGATTTTATGGTAATCCTGTAATAGAGTTTGCGTGATTGCTTGTCCTACTTTTGGGTGCTTTCTTCCAATGCTTCTGAGGTCAACCAAATCAGCAAGAACTAGAGCTGCAGTATCTATTACTTTATATCTCTTAGATCTATATGTTTTCTTCTTTTGTTTCCTTTCCTTTTTTTTTTTNTGTGTGGGTTATACTATTATCCTTTTTCTATTATAGTTTTCTTTTTAGGAAAAAAAAAAAGAAAAAAGAAAAGCCAAGCTGAGAAAATGTTTAGCCCTATTATGTCTTAAGATAAGTTGTGGCTGAAACTTAAATTAAGATTCAGAAAGTGTGCTCAAGCTCTATTCTCTTTGCCTAGTTTAACCTGAGTTCTCCTAGCTAGAGGATTTTGGTTTTAAACATGAATTTGATTTGAATTAAATTCTGACTGTTAATGGAAAAGGGACGATGGATAGTAGGAATAGGAGGGAAAAGTAATGTAGATATCACATATTGATATGGTGTATTTGGTTAGAGCGGTTCATTACGACTTCTGAGAAGTTTATGCCAATAAGCCTCTTGCGGGAAAAGATAGTCTTTTTTGGCACCCCTATGATTTTCCATTGATGGCCCCTTTAGGAGACTTGCATTGACACGTATATACACAAGAGATTGAAAGCAACTAGCAATCTAATGCTCTTTTCTTATTTTCTTTTATTTATGTCTTGTCTTTCTTTTTTTTGGGGGGGAATTAGGGGAGGTGGCGGTTGTAACTTTCCCTCTTTATCTATCGGAGGATATAGAGTAATCTGACGTGTAATTCTTTCTCTCAGTAACTATTATCCTGAAGGGAAACTAGTAAAAGTTTTAAAAAAAAAAAGAAAAAAAGAAAGAAAGAATGAATGCTATATGATATGCTTTAGTAGGAACTGAGAGATAGTAATTGCATATATGATATATGATATAACTTCTCTGTACGTTTTGATATTGTGGAGTACACATTTAGTCCTCAGGAGTCGGTTTGACCAGGGATGGGTTTTGAATTGAATGAGCAGAATGATAGGAGGTTCTATGCGAGTTGCCTTAGACTTGTGAGAAGATTTTAGTTTTGTTGGGGCTTTTTGCTATTAAACCCAATAAAGTTGCTTTCAAACATCTCACTGTTAAGCGCACATGATTTATCCTTCTTTTTGTTCCATTTTGCTCATCTTTAAGCCTTTGTTTGGAACGAGTGAAACTGGATAGAAGGATTTTGAGAAGAATTACTTGAAAATGAATCTAAACATTAAACATGCTAGATACATCAATAAATTTACAATGTCTGGATTCAATTTCTTTCCCTACTCAGTTGTTTCCGACACGAAGTGTAAGAGGCCTAACTTTTTCTTCTACATTCCCTTTGTATTTTCTGTTAGGCTGCTGGAAAGTATAAACAGGAGGGGAAAACATATGTAGTTCAAGATGGGGACATCATATTTTTCAAGTTCAATGTTTCTGGTGGAGGGAAAAAGTGAGACCAGCAAAGCTGCCAATTCGCTTTGAATGTGTGCTCTAGAACAGGAAGATCTACCATGTGATACAGTTTATGCAAAGCTCCATATGTAACTTTTGGACCATGTTAGAAATTATTTACGTGTAGTGCGATTAATATTCTTAGTGATTGATATTGACTAGTTTTGAGGCATTTGAAAAGCTGCAACTTATTATGCTGCACCCTGCACTGCTGCTGCTTGCTATGTTGATGAATTGACACTTCTTGAGATTTTGCATGCTGGATTGATAAATTTGTGTTGGATTGATCCTTTCATGTAAACTTGGTGTCCACTAAGAAAGTTGGTGTTACCAATGAATGGCCTTGTAATACATTCAAAGAAAATAACTAAAGCAAACGTATTAAATTTTATTGTCAACTAGCTCATAAGTATACAATTAATTTCAATGTAAATTTTTTACCAACTCATTTTTTACCTTCCTACTTTCACCTATACTAAGTTACTAACATGCTTTAAAATCAACAAAAAATTCTTAGTAGAGGACGATAATGAGAAGTAAAAATCTTTAGATATTTTCCTGATAAGAGAATAAATAAGAATGGTGAAAATAAATTGATTATAATTTACATTCTGCACTTTTCACTTTAAACTTATAATTTATACAGCATGAAAATACAATGTTAAAATTTCAAAAATGGGTTAGATAAATAGTTTGTGGTTTAATTACACAGCCAAAAAGATGAAAATAGTAACTCCCTAGCTGTGGTCTAGTAATGAGGGGTTTAGATAATATGTAAAAGTAATTTACTAAACACATAAAAAGTTTCCAACAATTTTGATTAATGCATGCAAAATTAACATAATCATGCTTAGATTTCTAATTTGCCTTGCTAAGCTATTAACGAATCAGCACTATACTTTGCCAAAAGCATGCCTAAACTACAAAAGAAAAGACATTGAAAAAATAAAATTTGGTCTTGCACCATGTCTTAAACGCTTGAGAGCCTCCATCTTGTGTGTTTTTCTTTCTTTTANAAAAAATAAAATTTGGTCTTGCACCATGTCTTAAACGCTTGAGGGCCTCCATCTTGTGTGTTTTTCTTTCTTTTATTTTTGGCCATTGAAAAATTTAGTGGGTTCATCATGCTTCATCATGTTGCCTCCCACAAGATTACTACCTTCTTTTATATAATAATTAATTTAAAGAATTCTAGCAACACACTTCAACTTCTCCCCTCACTAACAGCCCTTTTACCTATTTAACACTTTCTTTTTCCTACTTAAGATAGGGAAAAAGAGGATTAATATGAACTTTTTACCTATTTAACACTTTCAAAAAATAAAGTATGTTGGTTGATTATTAATTAGAAAATCAAGAGAGTGAATTGTTAAAATCTACAAATTATTCAAATGATTATCTTAAGTGCATCTTTTCTATGAGAATCTAAACTTTTGTTTCAGTAAAGATTATTATTTTTTACATTTTACTCTATGAAGTGTACTCTCTCATTTTAGAGGATTCAAATTTTTTACTCTCTAAATTATTGGATTGGATTGTTAATTTATTCTTTACATACAAATAGAAGTTAAGCTTTTTTTTTGTTTTTTTTTTCTTGACATAATTTACGGCTTCAATTTTCTTTGACAGAATTATTATAAAAAAAAATTCAAATAAAAAGAATTTTAAGCGAGTTTTAAAGTTATAATTTATTTTATTCTAGTGTAGTAGCCACTTGAAGGTCAATATAATTAATTATTATTTTATGATCTTAAGTAGTCAATGTATAACTATTAAATATAAGATGATAACTGATTATATAAAATTATAAATAACCATTGGTTATGAATTATAACTATATATTATAACTAAGGTACAATAAAGTGTAATTTTAAAAATTTATCTAAAATTCTTTTTATTTATCATTTTCTTTCGGGGGCATATCGTAGGTATATCAATTACAAGACAAAGGCCTCAAATTCTAAATCGTAATGATTAGATTAAATTTGCTAGATTCTCAGCATATACAGTGATTCCAAAAAGGTCGTAGGCTTGTNAAAAAGGTTGTAGGCTTGTAGCCTTTTTTCATCTTTTCAATTCACGTGAGTATCCAAATAACAGAGATGATACATGATAGTTTCGTTGAAGTGACACTTTTTACTGTTCTGAAATTGTTAAAAGAATACTATATGATTACATAAGGTAGCTAGAATATCAATGCCCATGTGATACTAATATAGTTAAGAAAAACAATAAATTTTTTAAGGTTAATTAGTTAGTCATAATTTCATTGGTCATTTCCCCGTATTTAAAGTTGAGAGATTTGTCACTATAATATGTTTTGAGGTTTATTTTTCATTATTGAATTAAATGTCTTTAAGAGAATTATAATAATAAAGGAACTCAAACTAAAAGAATTTTTATGTGAGTTCTAAAGTTACATTTTATTTTATTTTATTTTAGTCACTTACTAATGGTCATATAGTATGATCATTGATCATAAAACATGACTGTATATTGTAACTAAAATAGAATAGAGTGTAACTTTGAAATTCACTTAAATTTTTTTTTTATTTAAATTCATTAACAATAATTTTTTGAATATATTATTATGTTTCCTCTAGTCATCTTCCCATAATTGTCGTAAGAATGTTTTTTTAAAATAGTACTAGTATGTATAATATAATTTTTTTTATATAAACACATAATTTTTCTTAGATATTTTGGAGAAAATAATGTGAGAAGCTTTTAGAGCTCAATCCTCACACAATTCATTTGAAAAGATCTTTACCATCCATTAGAAAAGGAGTTAGTATAAATAGGTAATGTTTCTCATTAGGCAAATTAACTAAGAAGCTAGTAAACAATTTCTTAAATTACGCAAGGTTCAGAAGTTGGCAACTAAAATTTAAAGTAATGAGAAGTAAAAAAAAATAGGGATGTGATACTAGTTGTTAGGGAGAATTCGTCGTGTGGGCCCACAAGCGTATGTGACATAACATATTTGAATTAGCACTAACTTGACCCAAAAGCTTAAACTCATGAGTCTTGAGCCAATTTGAGTATTATATACCACACTTCTTTTTCTTTTTTACCCAATGTGAGATTTCTTTAATTCATATTATTATGTCACTCATATGTGTATTTTTAACAATCTCTCGCTCACATGTGAGTATTCACAACTCTCCCTTAATGGGAGGCTTGTCACATGTTTCATTTTGGAGAAACTCATCTCCACTTTACTCATTAGTGGTCATCTACGAGAACACCATCAAATAAGAGGCTATGTACTCCCCTTTCATGGGAACCTGTTCCACACGTAGGAGAACCCATTTCACACTAAGGAATACATTCATTGAGACCATTCTGCAACTTGAGAATATCTTAGGAGACCCATCTAGTACACTCTTACTCGAAGTTTGACTATGGGCTCTTATACCAGTTGTTAGAGAAAATACGTCATATGAGTCTGTAAGCGTGTGTGGTATAACATACTTAAATTAGCACCAACTTGATAAAAAAACTTAAGCTCACAACACTCTTGGGGATTATATATTTGTCCCATGTTGACTTGCCACATCTTAGTGTTATGCAGTTGGAGGCAGATGATAATGGTGAGAAGCATATTATACTATTTCGCGTTATATTGGGAAATGTTGACAAAGTAGGGGCGGGGTCTCAACAACGTAGTCCTTCCAGTGTGGATTTTGATACTGGTGCTGATGATCCTAAGAATCCAAAAAGTTGAGCACCAAGGTGCTATTAAATGAGTTGAGTCGGGCTCGATTTGTTTTTTGAACAAGCTTACATATGTTCTCAGCTCTTCTCTTATCTTTTTCTTTTTCTTTTTCTTTTTTCAAATGACAGCAAAAATATTTGAACTTTTGATCTTTTGTAAATTAATGAAATCTCTTCTTATTAGATCACATGCTACTCAAGTTGTACTAACAGGCACTTGATTCAATTGGTAATAAGTTACACCTTGAGCGTAGTCAAAGATTCGAGATTAAGTGAGAGCATTGTTGGGAGAGAAAAAATCATAATTGCTCTGACTCTCGAACGAGATTAAGCCCACGCTCAATTGGATAAAGTGTGGATACTCGTAGTATTAACAAACAAAAAAAAGTAAAAAAAGTTATTAAATAACTACCTAAATCTTGCTTTTGGTATAGCAATTAAATAGTGTTGCCAAATCACACATCACGTTTATCTACACCGTTAGACCACCTTCTTGGGGTTAACTATCTAGCTGTTTGATAATGTGATAATCTTGAAAACTTAAAAAGTTAGAAACTAATTCAATAAAAGTTAGCTTTCTTCTAAAATTAAAGGAAGCTAAACATATATGTTGGCTTTAGCTTAGCTTTTCCAGAAAAAAAAAAAGCTTAGGTAGACAGTAAAAAATTTGTAAGAAAAAGAAATATACTTCTTGTTCCCGAGAATTTGTAAGAAATAGCTTATCCAAACCGTTGTTAAATTACAAATAAACTTGTAAGATTTCTAACTTTTTTTTTTCTCAAGATAAAGCATAAGCACAATTGACAAAATTTAGTAGGTCCAATTAAGCTCAAATCGTACAAGAGTTGTAGAAAAATAGATAAATAGAAAGAAAATCAAGTATGAATATGTGCTCAAAATGTGCAATATTATACATTTTCCTTATGATGATATATACTTGCCCCACTAACAATTGTTCATTTAAACTATTTACAATAGTCAAGTCGGAATAAATTGTTAGGATATAATTGTTGCACACAATAAATTTATAGCGGAATAACTAACCTCAAGCCATTGAAGCATAACAATAAATCTTTAAGTTTCATAGAGTATTTAGAAAAACTGATAGTGTGTTTTTAGCCTATGCCTTTTCAGAATGAGCTCTTTGTTCTTGGCTACTTTCTTCCATGGAAACAAGTGGTACCTCATCCACACAAAATGTCAAGTTCAAATCCTAGCATCCAAGAGTCAAAAGAATTTGTTCTTTCCGGTTAGAATAGTTATCACAATCAACATTAGAACATGAGAATTATCATTGAGATAAGCACTAGTAGGAATAACTACAAATATCAAGGATAAACATACATAAATACTATGAAACAAAATAACTTTATAATTGAATTATCTAATGACAATCCAATAATAAATAAATTCTAACCTTCTTGTAAGTAGAGGTCGCAAAACATGCATAACATTTATACAAAACTTCAACAATAAGACTAATGGACATGTGGACCTAGGAAAAATTATGTCTCAATGTCTTTATCCATTATCTTACTCCAATTAACTCATCAAAATAATCACTTTTCTGTGGGGCCAAATAATTATTTTAATTAATTAATTGTAACAAACTAGATATTATTTATCTTTATTAATCAAAAATGCTTTATGTGACTAAAATCATACATCACCATAAATCTAAAATGCTATGGCTACTCCTAAGGATATGATGGTTAAACTTCAATGATATCTAATTCATTAACATATATGATTCGGTCTTAAGCATAACATATCCTTATCTCATAACATGCTAAAGAAACTTGTATACTACAATTTAATAGCATGAAGGTTTCGGCCTTAAGGAATGGAATACCATATTTTATCAACTAGCCAAACAGAATGTGAAGAGAAATAAGCAACAAGGAAAACAGCCACGTTGCATACTCTATACAGAAGCCAAACAGCCATGTTATGCATATAATTCAATGTTACCAGAAGAATATAATAGTCTCATATGCTTATAGGTTTAGAACCGAGCACATACATACATCATGTATAACTAATAAAATATCCATTGAAAGTAAAAAGAGAGAAAACCGGATTTCAATAAATGATCTAATTAATAGCATAGTTGATCCTCTATGCTTTCGGATATCATGGTTTTTAAGCTATGAAAAGCATAATTGATCCTCGGTACAACTAACAAGAGATCATATGTTAATAGATCCCCAATAGACAAAGAAGCGGTTATAGAAACGCTACTGCATAGAACTCAAATGGCAAAAAGGCAGAAGTATTGCAAGCTTTGATACCAAATGTTAGAATATAATTGTTGCACACAATAAATTTAGAGTGGAATAACTAACCTCCAACCATTGATACATAATAGTAAATCTTCAAGTCTCAGAGTATTTAGAAAAACTAATAGTGTGCTTATAGCTTATGCATTTTCCTTAAGCCGTGAACTGAGGAAATACCACAAGCATATTTTTAGATAGAAAAATATATTTAACAATTTCCTTCCATCAAGGAAACTTATTTCTTGACAGTTACTTCAAAGTAATTAACTTTTCCCACAACTAACCAATTACTAGAGTCAAGGGATAGTGGACAACTAAATAAATATCAATTAATCATATGATAAATAAATTTTCTTTATTAGTGGGCCACCTTAATCTCAAAAGAGTCGTGACTAACATAACCAACCCTAAAATAAAAAAATAACTGTGATCGTTAAATCTGATTTGATCCAACAGGCTTACTATAAATTTTTTTTATTAATATTACTTGATAAGTACTTTTTGGCATGTGAGGAGTAAACTAATTTATAAGAACTTAAAAGACCCCTTATTTAACCAATGCAGGACTCTCTCACATGTACTTAACCTAGTTTTTCCAAACTAGCTTTCCAACAATCTCTCACTTAGTTTGTAAAAATTATGTGGTTTCTCAAATCCTAGAATAAAAGAAAGTATGATCTCTCAATTTAAACTTTCCTCTAGTATATGTATTTCAAAGCTATAACAAAAGTAATGGTACCTTATTGCTTTGAGCCATAATACCTTACGAAGTTTAGCACTCATATGACTGTGCTACACCCTAGTTATTCATGAACTTTGCTAGGAGCGGAACCACTCTTTATGTTCATATAGCTGAAGTTCCTTTAAGACTTTATTTCTAAATGTTTTTCTTTAACTTCATCAAAGTTAAATACTCACCCTCCTATACCTTAATTTAGCACTAGACCTGGAATGGTAGATTAATTTTGTTCTAGTGATTCACAGCCAATAATCAATAACTTATTTTTATTCATTGAAATTTTAACTGGATTGGTTCCTATTACTTTAGTTAAAGGATTTTAATCCCATTTCAATTACAATTTTCCATACCATTTCCTTGATAAGTCTTTTAGGGTTTATTTGAGAAATTATTTTGGAAGGAAAAAAAAGGAGATGAGAGGAATAAAGCTCAATTCTCCCTTGTTTAGAAGATTTATCTTAAAAAATGATAAGAAATCGGTGGATAAAATGTAATCCCGTACTCATTTTTTAATCTATTCTAGTGTTCCTTCAAATTGGAGAGTTTGGTGAAAAAATATGTTAAAATGACTATAATACTCTTTTTTTAAAAATATATCAATTAATTTTATTAAATATGCCTATTATATTATTTAATTTTATATTAAATATGTCTATTTTAATAATAAATGGTAAACTAGTAAAAATATTTTACAATAAATTTTTTCTCTCCTTTTACTCATTTTAATCATTCAAACAAATGAGAGAAAAACCCCTCCATTTTCCTTCCCTTTCTTTCCCTCTCTTTCCTCTCATATCTTTTTTTTTCTCTTCACTTCAAACTTTCAAATAGACCTTTAATAAATGGATTTACCAAGTTACTACTTGAATTAACATAGGTGGCAGCTGCTACTAGCCCTCTCATTTGAATGTTTTGGTGGGAATTACATCTCCAATAGTCCACGGATAAAGGAAAAATGGTCAATCCATATCTAAGTCAGCATTACTTAATGAGTTTAGCCTCACCAAATACTTTGGAGTTTGGTGGAGATGATTTGCAGCCTCAACCTTGAGTAATTGAAACGAGTGTCTTTATCAATCCTCAGTTATATAATTGACAGAATTTGTTATGTTTTGTAGTCAAAGATTGTGAAAATATTTTTTTTTTTTAAATCTCAAATCAACACTGAAAAATGAAAATTGATACAATTATACATAAATTATAATATGACAAGACATAAGTAAACACATCATAATAAGTCCATAAATCTCATAAAAAAAGGTTAAAGTCTTATATTCAAAATTTAATTCTCTTATATTATCCACTAGAGAATCAAACTCTATCTATTTAATGGTAAAAGAGATAAAAAAAATTATAATATTCTTTTGGTTAACTAGATAGTACATAATAAAAAAATAATTTATTCATATGTTTAAATTTAAAATCGTAGCTAAAAATATAAAAAAAAAAAGTCTCATGAAATGCGAATGTGGAACCTCCATAATAAAAAAATTAAATGCTAAATTATTAAATGAAATCAATTGATTTAAATTCTATAAAACAATATATTGTTTTACAAATGTTTCGATAACAAATTTGTATAACATGATAAAATTGCATCACATCCGTAGTTTCCGTTTAAAAGAGGTTGTGTCGGACGATAGGCCCAATCTGCCCATCTGTTGTTTTGTGACCTGTGAGGGATGCGTTGTGTGATAACTTGTACAGGTCCCACAAGATGGGGGGGAAGGGAATGGATACTGCTTTATGTGGGGACCACTTTTCCAACGTGCACTAGCTCATTGGTCTGTTTCTTATAAGGGCCCCAATGGGTCCCATTGCCACAACCAATCTGCATTATGCTTGCACCTACTTCACCTCTCCTATTTGTGTCGTTTGTTGGAAGAATTTGGAAGAAGTGAGCAAAAACACAAAATCCCTAGTCAAAGGGGCGGTGGTGGGCCCTCTGTCCTACGTGTCACTGCTCACACAGCTTCCCATGCTGCACAATTTTTTAACTTATACACAAACCCGAAATCTTAAACTGGATTTGATAAAATCCTTTGACGTCCACTAGGAAAGTGAGAGATTCCCATAGCTTTTTGGCGGGTAAATCCCTAATTTTGCTAATAAAATTATAGCCCAAAAACACCTAAAATTTTCCGGCTTTACATTATAGTTGCTGAGACTTCCATACTGACTTAATTTACGAATACCTCAAAAGGATGAAATGAATGGCAACTTTTTCTATTCTTTCAATACTAAAACAAAATTACGGTTTTGTTCAGTGTGCTCAGCTCTCACATGCTTTCTTGAAGACAGAAGTAAAAAGGGACAAAGGTACTCTCTTTTAAGGTTTTGTTGTCACCTGCATTAAAGTAAAATTTTAGGGTTATTCACTCAGTTGTAAAAGATTTTAATACTTCTTTTTTTGGTTAAGAAAGTTCTCATTACTTGTGAGAAATGCTTTTATGACCAAAAATTTCTGGGTCCCTTCTCTTTATTGCATTCGGATGTCAAATTGGGTACCCATCTTCCCTTTTGTTCATGAGTTTTCTGTAGCTACAATGCTGGTCTATACTGCTTCAGTTCCTCAGTGTCAGTTGTAAGTTTCGCTGAGAACGTCTCGGGTCTGCTTCAAAAGTTTGATTTTTCAGATTGGGGATTTCTACTCGAGGCTACATTGTGCAAAGGAGTTGATTTGGGTAAGAAAGTTTGCGTTTTGTTTGGTTGGATCTCTGAAAAATGACTCATCTTTGTTTATTTTCTGTTCATGGGTGTTTTGCTTACTTCTTTTTGGTTTTTTTTTTTTTTGCAGTTAATGATTGTTTTTGCTGAAGCAGCCCTGTCTTTGTGACCTCTATTGGGAGGAAGGATAACCAGTGTTCTGAAATCTCTGGTTTCTGGGTATTTTTGGTTTGTTATGTAAAACTGCTGCACTGGTGAAGCATTTGGAGTTTACTTTTTCCCCTGTGTTTTTCTTGGTTTAGAGTTTCATATCTAATCCTATCTCTTTTGGTGGTGTAAATAAGTCATTAACTTACTGTGGGTTTAGGAGCTTGAGGGGCCAAGATTTCTTCTTTGCCTAGATTGAGCTTTCTTCTAGTCTAAATTGGTGCTTTCTCATAATACTTGAGGAGGATATCTCATTCTCTGAAAGGTTGTTGCTATCTGTTTGAACTAGAAGCTTGAAAGCCCCCTTCTCTGTTCATTTAAGCTTGAGCTATATCTAGGTTGAAATTCTGCCATATATAGGAGAACATGAAGCTCTTTAGTCTTTTAGTGTTGTCCTTATCTTTCTTCTCTGTCATGGGACAACTTCCTTCCCAGGACATTTTAGCATTGCTGGAATTCAAGAAAGGCATTAAGCATGACCCTACTGGTTATGTCCTCAATTCCTGGAACGAGGAATCCATTGACTTTGATGGATGCCCATCTTCATGGAATGGAGTTCTCTGTAATGGTGGGAGTGTTGCTGGGGTTGTCCTTGACGACTTGGGTCTCTCTGCTGAGGCAGACTTAAGTGTATTTTCGAACCTCACGAAACTTGTCAAACTCTCCATGTCCAACAATTCCATATCTGGAAAACTTCCTGACAACATAGCTAACTTCAAAAGCCTTCAATTTTTGGATGTCTCTGATAATCTGTTTTCTTCATCCTTGCCATTGGGAATTGGTAAGTTAGCTAACTTGCAGAACATTTCATTGGCCGGGAATAACTTCTCTGGCCCAATTCCTGACACTATTTCGGGGATGACTTCAATCCAGTCCCTGGACTTGAGCCAGAACGGTTTTTCTGGTGCACTCCCAGTTGCATTGACTAAGCTGACTAGCCTGGTATCTCTTAATTTATCTCATAATGGCTTCACTGGTAAAATTCCCAAAGGTTTTGAGCTGATGTCTACTCTTGAAGTGCTTGACTTGCACAGAAATATGCTTGATGGCCATTTAGATGTTGAGTTTTTGCTTCTTTCAAGTGCTACTCTTGTTGACTTTAGCGAGAATATGCTAGTGAGCTCTAATTCCCAGCAGCAGAAGTTCTTACCGAAAATATCTGACACTATTAAGTATTTAAATCTAAGCCACAACCAGCTTACTGGGTCATTGGTAAGTGGAGGTGAGGTTTTTGAAGGCTTGAAGGTTTTGGATCTCAGCTACAATCAATTGTCGGGAGAATTGCCTGGATTTGAATTTGTTTATGAACTCCAGGTCCTTAAGCTTAGCAACAACAGATTTTCAGGATTTATTCCGAATGGCCTACTTAAAGGGGACCCTTTGGTCCTAACTGAACTGGATTTGAGTGCCAACAATTTATCAGGTAGATAGTCAGTTCCAGTTTTTATTTTTCTTTAAATAAATAATCTATCTTATTTAACTACCGAATTTGGGACAGTCATAAGTTTGAATTACAATGCATCTCATATTCAAATTTTGTCTTTTAGGGCCAATAAGTATGATTACATCAACAACACTCCGCCTTCTTAATCTCTCATCAAATGGATTCATTGGAGAGCTGCCGCTGCTGACTGGAAGCTGTGCTGTACTTGATCTGTCAAATAACATATTAGGAGGAAATTTATCCAGGATGGTGAAATGGGGGAACATTGATTTTATTGATCTTAGTAGGAATCATTTGACAGGGCCTATCCCTGAGGTGACCCCTCAATTTTTGCGATTAAATTATCTGAATCTCTCCCATAATTCTCTTAGCAGCTCTCTCCCAAGAATCTTAACACAGTATCCAAAGCTTGGAGTGCTTGATGTTAGTTCCAACCAATTAGATGGACTACTTCGAGCTGATCTGCTCATGATGCCCACTTTGCAAGAGCTCCATCTTGAAAACAATATGATCTCTGGTGGCATTAATTTATCTTCTTCCCCTGGTCAATCTGATCTTCAGATTCTTGATCTTTCTCACAACCAGTTCAATGGTTATTTTCCTGATGAATTTGGGTCATTAACTGGCCTGAAAGTGCTGAATATTGCAGGAAATAATTTTTCTGGTTCTCTTCCTACTACCATTGCTGACATGAGTTCACTCAACTCCTTGGATATATCAGAGAATCATTTTACAGGTCCTTTACCAAATAACTTGCCAAAGGAACTTGAAAACTTTAATGCTTCATATAATGATCTGTCTGGTATTGTCCCAGAAAATCTTAGGAGGTTCCCCAGTTCATCTTTCTTTCCTGGAAACTCTAGACTACGCTTTCCAAATGGTCCTCCTGGATCAACCAATATGCCAGCTGAAAATTCCAAAAGGAGGCCTATGAGCACTATTGTCAAAGTAATAATCATAGTGTCATGTGTGGTTGCTCTATTCATATTAATTCTGATTGCTGTCTTCATACATTATATACGTATATCAAGATCTCTTCCACCTGAATATGCTACAAGTAAGAATAGCCATGGGCGTGCTCAATCAAATGTCTCTGGTGTAGGTCGTGCAACAGAAAGAGGTGGTGCTTTGGTTGTGTCAGCTGAGGATCTTGTGACCTCACGGAAAGGATCATCATCAGAGATAATCAGCCCTGATGAGAAAATGGCAGCTGTAACTGGTTTCTCCCCATCAAAGAACAGCCACTTTTCGTGGTCACCAGAGTCTGGTGATTCCTTAACTGCTGAAAGTCTTGGAAAACTAGATGTGAGATCACCAGATAGGTTGATTGGAGAGCTGCATTTCCTTGATGATACGATAACACTGACACCTGAGGACCTTTCAAGGGCCCCAGCTGAAGTTTTGGGGAGAAGCAGCCATGGCACTTCTTATAAGGCAACTCTTGAGAATGGTTTATTATTGAGAGTGAAATGGTTGAGAGAAGGAGTGGCTAAACAGAGAAAAGAATTTGCTAAAGAGGCTAAAAAATTTGCAAACATCAGGCATCCGAATGTTGTGGGATTGAGAGGGTACTATTGGGGTCCTACACAGCATGAGAAGCTTATTCTTTCAGATTACATCTCTCCTGGAAGTCTTGCAAGTTTTCTTTATGGTAATATGTTTACATTTATTTCCTTCAGTGTAGTCTGACTTCCTTTGTTTCATCTGAAAGTTAAAATATAGGGGTGGGTGGGTTGGGGGAGGTAAGTAACAATCAACATTTGCTAGCCTAAAAATAGTTATAAGACTAACTGACCATGAACATGATGCTTGCAAATAATCAGCCAATCTGAAAGGTGGGTTGATATGATTCTAAGTGCATGTCATGGAAGGTTCTTCTCTATACATATAAGACATGGCCATTACTGTAATTCCAGATAAAATTTATTGAGGAAACATGTGATCTTTATCCCCTAATCTGTAAGTATCTGTTTGGTTCTACTGGGAGAGATGTTTCTCCAAGATTTGCACAAATTCCATCAGGAGTGTGAAATTTCAATCTTTATTAACTACTTAGAATTGCTTGATTATGATGCCTTAGCTCCTTGTCCAGGGGCTGAGATTGTGTAGTTTATGATTTCAACAGCATTGGGTGATAGATTGAATTGATTGTGGTTGCCAGGAAGCCTGTTAACGCATATATAGTATAGTTACAGGATTCTAACTCAAGTGCAACTAGATTATATATGTGTTATTGTGTGTGTTTGTGTGTGCCTGAGTTAATTCTGGTGCATATCAGTTTCATTGCTGCAACTAATATGTTTCTCTGAAATTTCATCCATCTTATGTATTGGTATTATTTGTTATTCTTCACTATTTGAACTCGTTTCTTCTACATTTAAATTCTCAGATCGACCAGGAAGAAAAGGTCCACCATTAACCTGGGTCCAGAGGCTCAAAATAGCAGTTGATATAGCACGTGGCCTGAACTATCTCCATTTTGATCGTGCTGTTCCTCATGGGAATATTAAAGCAACAAATGTGTTGTTAGATTCAGCTGATCTGAATGCCCGCGTTGCTGATTACTGCCTCCATCGACTTATGACTCAGGCTGGTACCATTGAACAGATTCTTGATGCTGGGGTCTTAGGTTATCGTGCACCAGAGTTGGCTGCTTCCAAGAAGCCAATGCCCTCCTTCAAGTCGGATGTTTATGCTTTTGGAGTGATACTTTTGGAACTTTTAACTGGAAGATGTGCAGGTGATGTGATATCTGGCGAGGATGGAAGTGTTGATTTGACAGATTGGGTAAGGTTTCGTGTGTCAGAAGGTCGAGGCTCAGAATGTTTTGATGCTGCATTGATGCCAGAGATGGGTAATGCTATAGCAGAAAAGGCAATGAAGGATGTCCTTGGAATAGCTCTTCGATGCATTCGATCTGTTTCTGAGAGGCCAGGTATCAAGACTATATATGAAGATCTTTCATCTATATAGTATGTTCATGACTGTTTGGACTTTTGGCGTGTTATGGGAATTAATATCTCATTGGTGTCCCATTTTGAATCAGTTCGTCTCTTATAACATGTTCAGCTAATTGTATTAACCATTTTTTTTGTAAAATGGAGATGTCAAATGCATATACATGGTTGCAGCACCATGGGTTATGTGTATGACCATCTGTTTTTGTCTACAAATGAGGATGGAGTATGACCATGACCATTTGATTGCAAGATCTATAGACACAAGCAGTGTAAAGTTGGTAGCCTTGAAATGGTTGGCAGTATTTTTTTTTTTTTTGCTACTTTGGTTCGAACACAGAACCTACAAATCTTAAGAACGACTTCAATACCACTTGGTTACATACCATTTGGTAATAGTTGACAGTATGAAATAGGGGATAATTCCTTATCCATTTTCAGCCCTTAGACAAATTTGTTATGTATGCCGTCACCAACAAAAAGAAAAAAATTTGTTGTTATTTATGAATTGGAGGTAGTGTCAATTATGAAATGTTTTTTGACCAACAAAAAATTGGACTTAAATCAATTATATTATTTTAATTCTCTACTTTCCTTCCAATACTTCCTTTTTGACTTTTTCGTGGTGAACTAACCAATCATGTTTGAGAAAAAACAAATCATTGCTTACCCAACAATAAAAAGTTAGCAATATGTTAGGTGGTGATTGAACTAGTTGATTAGTTGATTCATAAGACGTCTTGAATTGATTATGATAACAATATATATAATTAACCCTAAGATTCTTTTTATAATATTAACTCATACAAACATGAATATTGTAACACAAACGTACATAGCAAGTACACAAATCTCCAACTCCATAAAAGGTTGAGACTCGAGCTTTGAATCTTCATCTTCTATATATCTCAATTAAAAAATTTGACTTAGAAAACATACGTATTGTAAAAAACTCAGTGGGCTCAAACATACATATATAAAAGTTGAAAGTACATTACTCAACAATATCTAATTGCCAATATTATATATAATATAATATTTTTAATAGTTCGAGTGGTATTGAAATTATTTTTAGGACTTATAAATTTTGTGTTTAAATTTAAAATTATAACCAAAAGTATAAAAAAAAAATATGCGTCCAACTCGACCTTTCCGTACGACGAAAGGTAAGGTTGCTCCTTACTCCACCGTTCCATACAACGAAAGGTAAGGTTGCTCCTTACTCTACTGTTTCATACAACGAAAGGTTGTTCCTTGAGCTTAAACGAATATATATTAAATTATTAATAAATAAACAGGATCAATTTCCAAAAGTTGGATTATGTCATCAGTTCTGATGTCAACTAAAGTATAAGCTTGCGTTTTAATGCTAATTCAAATTACGTAAGAATTGAAACTGAGTTAGAATTGTAATTCTAATGTTTGGGTTACATAAAGGATTAAGATGTAAAATTTTGACTTCTAACTGAAAGCCATTAGTATGTCTAACCTTTTGTATATTACTTAGTAGGCTAGGTCCAATGAGTTTCAGTCTTTGGAAGAGAGAAAAATAGGGAAAGAAAGTGGAAGAAAAATCACCTCACTAATATTTCTTAATTATGAAACCATAAAAAAGGCAATTAATATAAAGTATATACAATTTAATTGTCACTTAACAATAACTTTTATTCTAATCTTGTATTATTATATCACACCGAACATAAAAATGGAATGGAATGATCATTCTATTCTAGATAATATCAGTTATATCAATGAGAATAGTCGTCTCATTACAACTCGTTTCCATTTCATCTCGATCAAATTTTATTCCCACGAACCAAACAGACCCTAATGATGCTGTCCAAGAAGTTCCTTCTGAAGACACTATTTTCAACTTTCAAGCATTCTTTGTCATGGACAAGACAAGATAATTGTACTCCAACTTTTTCACTTCTATGAGTTGGGCAACCTTATTTGCATACCTTTGGAATAATTCATCCATGATATCATCACCAAATTGCAACTTAAGAAGAGGTTCTGCAATTGCTCTCGTGTGTTTGGCTATGAACTTGGCTTTCATATCCTTATCAAAAACAATGTTATTGATATCACTCTCATCAATGTCTCCATCCCACCCTAATTTGCAAATCTCCAGTATTTGAAGAGTAAAAGATCCTTCTGCCTCAATTATCTCTATAACTTCATGTGCAGTGGGAGCATAATATGGGACATCAAAAGAGCCCACTTTTGCCTCTTCAATTTTATTCTGCAACACAAATCCCAAATGGAATTCAGAATTTGACAAGAAAGATGCCAAAAAAAGAAAGAACTATACTGAATTTCAGAACCTGAAAAATAATTAAAAAATGAGAAAATTATTTAGGTTTGGGAACTTNTTCAGAACCTGAAAAATAATTAAAAAAATGAGAAAATTATTTTTAGGTTTGGGAACTTGGAAAAAAAAAAAGACATTTGAGTGTTAAATAAAATGAACATTTAACAAAGTGTCTGTCACATGAGGTGAAATGACCAAAATATCCCTCGACGTTATATTGATATTCTATTTATAATTGAACATGATAATAACATATTAAACAAAATAACCACATAGCATAAAGGTATTTTAGTTATTTCCATCACATGTGACAAGTACTTACTTAAAAGTCCATTTTATTTAGCATTCTAACCTTTTTTTTTTTTTAATTTTCAAACCTGAGGAGAATAAAGTCAAGAAAATTTATAATAAATAAAGTTCCATAACATAATAAAATACCTCTATGACCATGTCGTTAAGTGCCATTCCAATTAAACTCCAAACAGTTATTAGTTCATCATTCTCAAGTCTGCCAACGAACATGAGAACCATACCACCACCTTGCACTAATTCCTCTGAACGACAACTCAAAAACAACTTGAAATCTTCTTGAAATTGCTTAAGGTATGCTTTCAACACGGTTGGAGGGCTTGTTTTTGTTATGTAGATGTTCCCCTTGTTCAGTGGCACAACTCCATTATTCAAACCTCTTGGGACCTGTACATATAAGATATTAGAGATAAAAATAAGTTCTAAACCTCCAATTAATAGTAGTTTAAATTTTTAGATGAACCGGTTATTAACATGATATCTAGGCTTCTTTCATCAACAAGTCAAAGTTCAAGGAACGCCATTCCTATTTTTTTAATTAAAATAAATTTTAACATATGATAACCTAATTTTTTTCTGAGATACAAGTCCCAAAAGACTGCAACCATTTTTGGTGAATAATAAACTAGATCAACTTAAAACTTAACTAGATCCGCATTAGACCTTTGACTTTAAATTTTCTTCACATTATAAACTAATTAGTGTGCAAATATTATTCAAAAAACTATTCATGGGCTTGCACCCATAAGTTTAAAGTTTTTAGGTGAATGAGTTATTAGAAGAAGATGTGAAACAGTTGGAATTTGATCAGTTATTTGATTGAAGAAAGATTATTTAGTTTGGCTAACCTGTGAGAGCCAGTGCAGAGCATATGAAGAATGAAAAAAGTGCATGGAATTGCTTGGAAAGAGCCTTCCATGGAAAGTCCCAGGCATTCCAACAATAAAACAAGGTCCAAATTTCTCTCCCTTCTCTTTCTGTAGCTTTTTGTAGAATTCAGGAAGTGACTTAAATATGGTGTTGAAATCGTTTCCAGGAAGATCATTGAGGAAAATTTGGAAACTGGGACTATAGCTTAATGCATCAATAATGTTCATAATCTCAGATGCTGCTAAAAGTGTATTAGGTCCTGAAGAGCATCCCAAATCTGCCACTTTGAAACAATTTGGAAGAATGTTGCTATAGATTCTTGTAATACTCTCTTCAAGGATAGGCTTCACTTTTGTCATCGTATTTCTCTGCATAAAAAGCAAATCAGAATAGAGTTATTGCATAAATATATGGAAAATGAGACAAATCTATTGATAAATTCTCTAAGTTGGCAACAAATATGAAGAATTGTTTGAATGTGCAATTGAGTGAGTAGAAGAAGGGATAAACTTGTTTTCTTTCTTTGTTTAGAGAGAGAGAGAAAGAGAGATAACTTGAATAATGGAGTTGTTTGCATAACTAGTTTCTCCCACACCAGCATTCATGTGAAGCACTTGCTCTGTTGTCATTGCTGATCTAGGGCCTTCGCCAAGACAAATTGCTCCCTATGCCTTTGCTAACCTTATAAAGACTTTGAGAATGATAGGTAAATTAATGAGTTAAATATATTTTTTGTCTTTGAATTATTTTTTAAATGTCATTTTAATTCATGATTTATTTTTTGTGTCTCATTACTCTTCTAATAATCATTTCGTCTGTCAAATCAATTATTTAATAATTATTTTTTATGCTTTCAGATGAGTAATTTGATTGGCAAAGTAATTATTTGAACACTAAAATGACATTAAAAATAAATCAAGAATCAAAATAACATTTGATAAGTAATTCAATGATGAAAAATTTATTTTATTCTAAGTTAATTAAGAAAATTAAGGAAAAATGATGCACAAGGTAAAAGAAGATGAAAAAAAAAATACCATTTCATTCGTTCATCTTATAAATTTATTAAATATCATTTCGAGTTATGTAATTATTTTGTTCATATTTAAACACAATAACTACATAATTAACAAAATAATTACATACCTAAAAATAATAATAATTACTATTTTACACATATATAAACTTATTTTAATGAGTTATTTAATCATTTTTTAAATTAATAAATTAAATGATATTTTTCTTCCATTTTTTACACCCCAAAATAATTTTCTTATTAATCAATTAC
>QAOA01002080.1:127805-140324 GCA_003255065.1 Cercis canadensis | reverse complement strand
TTGTGTGTGCCTGAGTTAATTCTGGTGCATATCAGTTTCATTGCTGCAACTAATATGTTTCTCTGAAATTTCATCCATCTTATGTATTGGTATTATTTGTTATTCTTCACTATTTGAACTTGTTTCTTCTACATTTAAATTCTCAGATCGACCAGGAAGAAAAGGTCCACCATTAACCTGGGTCCAGAAGCTCAAAATAGCAGTTGATATAGCACGTGGCCTGAACTATCTCCATTTTGATCGTGCTGTTCCTCATGGGAATATTAAAGCAACAAATGTGTTGTTAGATTCAGCTGATCTGAATGCCCGCGTTGCTGATTACTGCCTCCATCGACTTATGACTCAGGCTGGTACCATTGAACAGATTCTTGATGCTGGGGTCTTAGGTTATCGTGCACCAGAGTTGGCTGCTTCCAAGAAGCCAATGCCCTCCTTCAAGTCGGATGTTTATGCTTTTGGAGTGATACTTTTGGAACTTTTAACTGGAAGATGTGCAGGTGATGTGATATCTGGCGAGGATGGAAGTGTTGATTTGACAGATTGGGTAAGGTTTCGTGTGTCAGAAGGTCGAGGCTCAGAATGTTTTGATGCTGCATTGATGCCAGAGATGGGTAATGCTATAGCAGAAAAGGCAATGAAGGATGTCCTTGGAATAGCTCTTCGATGCATTCGATCTGTTTCTGAGAGGCCAGGTATCAAGACTATATATGAAGATCTTTCATCTATATAGTATGTTCATGCTAACTGTTTGGACTTTTGGCGTGTTATGGGAATTAATATCTCATTGGTGTCCCATTTTGAATCAGTTCGTCTCTTATAACATGTTCAGCTAATTGTATTAACCATTTTTTTTGTAAAATGGAGATGTCAAATGCATATACATGGTTGCAGCACCATGGGTTATGTGTATGACCATCTGTTTTTGTCTACAAATGAGGATGGAGTATGACCATGACCATTTGATTGCAAGATCTATAGACACAAGCAGTGTAAAGTTGGTAGCCTTGAAATGGTTGGCAGTATTTTTTTTTTTTTTGCTACTTTGGTTTGAACACAGAACCTACAAATCCTAAGAACGACTTCAGTACCACTTGGTCACATGCCATTTGGTAATGGTTGACAGTATGAAAAAGGGGATAATTCCTTATCCATTTTCAGCCCTTAGACAAATTTGTTATGTATGCCGTCACCAACAAAAAGAAAAAAATTTGTTGTTATTTATGAATTGGAGGTAGTGTCAATTATGAAATGTCTTTTGACCAACAAAAAATAGGACTTAAATCAATTATATTATTTTAATTCTCTACTTTCCTTCCAATACTTCCTTTTTGACTTTTTGGTGGTGAACTAACCAATCATGTTTGAGAAAAAACAAATCATTGCTTACCCAAAAATAAAAAAAGTTAGCAATATGTTAGGTGGTAATTGAACTAGTTGATTAGTTGATTCATAAGACGTCTTGAATTGATTATGATAACAATATATATAATTAACCCTAAAATTCTTTTTATGATATTAACTCATACAAACATGAATATTGTAACACAAACGTACATAGCAAGTACACAAATCTCCAACTCCGTAAAAGGTTGAGACTCGAGCTTTGAATCTTCATCTTCTATATATCTCAATTAAAAAATTTGACTTAGAAAACATACATATTGTAAAATATTCAGTGGGCTCAAATATATATATATAAAAGTTGCAAGTACATTACTCAACAATATCTAATTGCCAATATTATATATAATATAATATTTCTAATAGTTTGAGTAGTATTGAAATTATTTTTAGGACTTAAGAATTTTATGTTTAAATTTAAAATTGTAACCAAAAGTATAAAAAAAAAAATGCGCCCAACTCAACCTTTTTGTACGACGAAAGGTTGCTCCTTACTCCATCCTTCCATATATCGAAAGGTTGCTCCTTGAGTTTAAACGAATATATATTAAATTATTAATAAATAAACAGGATCAATTTCCAAAAGTTGGATTATGTCATCAGTTCTGATGTCAGCTAGAGTATAAACTTGCGTTTTAATGCTAATTCAAATTACGTAAGAATTGAAACTGAGTTAGAATTGTAATTCTAATGTTTGGGTTACATAAAGGATTAAGATGTAAAATTTTGACTTCTAACTGAAAGCCATTAGTATGTCTAACCTTTTGTATATTACTTACTAGGCTAGGTCCAATGAGTTTCAGTCTTTGGAAGAGAGAAAAATAGGGAAAGATAAGAGGAAGAAAAATCACCTCACTAATATTTCTTAATTATGAAACCATAAAAAAAAGGCAATTAATATAAAGTATATACAATTTAATTGTCACTTAACAATAACTTTTATTCTAATCTTGTATTATTATATCACACCGAACATAAAAATAGAATGGAATCATCATTCTATTCTAGATAATATCAGTTATATCAATGAGAATAGTCGTCTCATTACAACTCGTATCCATTTCATCTCGATCAAATTTTATTCCCACGAACCAAACAGACCCTAATGATGCTGTCCAAGAAATCCCTTTTGAAGACACCATTTTCAACTTTCAAGCATTCTTTGTCATGGACAAGACAAGATTATTGTACTCCATCTTTTTCACTTCTATGAGTTGGGCAACCTTATTTGCAAACCTTTGGAATAATTCATCCATGATATCATCACCAAATTGCAACTTAAGAAGAGGTTCTGCAACTGCTCTCATGTATTTGGCTATGAACTTGGCTTTCATATCCTTATCAAAAACAGTGTTATTGATATCACTCTCATCAATGTCTGCATCCCACACCCTAATTTGCAAATCTCCAGTATTTGAAGAGTAAAAGATCCTTCTTCCTCAATTATCTCTATAACTTCATGTGCAGTGGGAGCATAATATGGGATATCAAAAGAGCCCACTTTTGCCTCTTCAATTTTATTCTGCAACACAAATCCCAAATGGAATTCAGAATTTGACAAGAAAGATACCCAAAAACAAAGAACTATACTGAATTTCAGAACCTGAAAAATAATTAAAAAATGAGAAAATTAGTTTTAGGTTTGGAAATTTGAAAAAAAAANGAAAAAAAAAAAAAAAAAAAAAAAGGACACTTGAGTACTCAATAAAAATGAACTTTTAAGAAAGTGTCTGTCATATGAGGTGAAATGACCAAAATATCCTTCAACGTTATATTGATATTCTATTTATAATTGAACATGATAATAACATATTAAACAAAATAATCACATAGCATAAAAGTATTTTAGTTATTTTCATCACATGTGGCAAGTACTTACTTAAAAGTCCATTTTATTTAGCACTCAACAAAATTTGTAATAAATAAAGTTCCATAACATAATAAAATACCTCTATGACCATGTCGTTAAGTGCCATTCCAATTAAACTCCAAGTAGTTATTAGTTCATCTTCATCATTCTCAAGTCTGCCAATGAACATGAGAACCATACCACCACCTTGCACTAATTCCTCTGAACGACAACTCAAAAATAACTTGAAATCTTCTTGAAATTGCTTAAGGTATGCTTTCAACACGGTTGGAGGGCTTGTTTTTGTTATGTAGATGTTCCCCTTGTTCAGTGGCACAACTCCATTATTCAAACCTCTTGGGACCTGTACATATAAGATATTAGAGATAAAAATAAGTTCTAAACCTCCAATTAATATAGTAGTTTAAATTTTTAGATGAATCGGTTATTAACATAATATCTGGGCCTCTTTCATCAACAAGTCAAAGTTCAAAGAACGTCATTCCTATTTTTTTATTTAAAATAAATTTTAACATATGATAACCTAATTTTTTTTCTGTGATTCAATTCCCAAAAAGACTGCAACTATTTTTGGCGAATAATAAACTAGATCAACTTAAAACTTAACTAGATCCGCATTAGACCTTTGACTTTAAATTTTCTTCACATCATAAACTAATTAGTGTGCAAATATTATTCAAAAAATTATTCATGGGCTTGCACCCATAAGTTTAAAGTTTTTAAGTGAATGAGTTATTAGAAGAAGATGTGAAACAGTTGGAATTTGATCAGTTATTTGATTGAAGAAAGATTATTTAGTTTGGCTAACCTTTGAGAGCCAGTGCAGAGCATATGAAGAATGAAAAAAGTGCATGGAATTGCTTGGAAAGAGCCTTCCATGGAAAGTCCCAGGCATTCCAACAATAAAACAAGGTCCAAATTTCTCTCCCTTCTCTTTCTGTAGCTTTTTGTAGAATTCAGGAAGTGACTTAAATATGGTGTTGAAATCGTTTCCAGGAAGATCATTGAGGAAAATTTGGAAACTGGGACTATAGCTTAATGCATCAATAATGTTCATAATCTCAGATGCTGCTAAAAGTGTATTAGGTCCTGAAGAGCATCCCAAATCTGCCACTTTGAAACAATTTGGAAGAATGTTGCTATAGATTCTTGTAATACTCTCTTCAAGGATAGGCTTCACTTTTGTCATCATATTTCTCTGCATAAAAAGCAAATCAGAATATAGTTATTGCATAAATATATGGAAAATGAGACAAATCTATTGATAAATTCTCTAAGTTGGCAACAAATATGAACAATTTTTTGAATGTGCAATAATTGAGTGTGTAGAATAAGGGAGAAACTTGTTTTCTTTCTTTGTTTAGAGAGAGAGAAAAAGAAAGAGAACTTGAATAATGGAGTTGTTTGCATAACTAGTTTCTCCCACACCACCATTCATGTGAAGCACTTGCTCTGTTGCCATTGCTGATCTAGGGCCTTCGCCAAGACAAATTGCTCCCTATACCTTTTGCTAACCTTATAAAGACTTTGAGAATGATAAGTAAATTAATGTGTTAAATATATTTTTTGTTTTTGAATTATTTTTTAAATATCATTTTAGTTCATAATTTATTTTTTGTGTTTTATTACTCCTCTAATAATTATTTTGCATGTCAAATCAATCAATCCTTTAATGATTACTTTTTGTGTTTTCAGAAGAGTAAATTAATTGATAGAGTAATTATTTGAAAATTAAAGTTACACTAAAAATAAATCAAGAATCGAAGTAACATTTGAAAAGTAATTTAATAATAAAAAATTTATTTTATTCTAAATTAATTAAGAAAATTAAGGAAAAATGATGCACAGGGTAAAGAAGATGAAAAAAAAAATACCATTTCATTTGTTCATCTAATAAATTTACTAAATATCATTTTGAGTTATGTAATTATTTTGTTCATATTTAAACATGATAAACTACATAGTTAACATAATAATTATATACCTTAAAAAACATAATAATTACATATTTTACACACATATAGACTTAATTTAATGAGTATTTTAATTATTTTAAAATGAATAAATTAAATGATATTTTTCTTCCATTTTTACACCCCAAAATAATTTTCTTATTAATCAATTATCCAAAAATATTTAAATATTTTTTAGCCTACCTCAACAGCATCCAAAAAGCTTTTTAAATTTGGCATAAAGTTAGAACTTAGAAGTGGTAATTTGCTGATTGATTGGCTAATCACTGCTTAACCCAAGAAATAGGAGTGGTGCATTTATGGTCTCCTCCGCATGGCTTGATATAGCTGTTAGTTGATTGGCTAATCTACGTAAGTCAGTTTCTTGCAGTATGGCCTTAATTAAACGGCCGAAACAGAAGAACGGTTCAAGTTTCGTGCCTTATGTGGCAGTGACGATAATAATGATAAGATTCCTCTGGCATTTACACCAAACGATATACATGTACTTCACACACACTTCATATAGTCAACATTTCTGTTGAAAGGATAATAGTTGTGTGTGTGAAAAGATAAATTGTTATGGTGAGAAGTGATAGTAACGTAAAGAAATGAAAGAGTTGAAGTGATTTGTGAATGAGACAAATACGGTATAAAGTGAGAAAGGAAGTGGAAAAAGTTGCTAGATGATTAGTTGATTTGTTTAAATAGTATTTGAAAAGAGTATTACAAGGCTAGTGATGATAGCAGTTGATAGTAGTTGAAGTTAATGATTGAAAGAAAATGTACAATGTTAATGGCTTTATTTTTTATATGCTGATGGTTTCTTTGTGATTAGAATAGCTTTAGTTATTAGGTATTGGTTAGCGTATGCTAACTTACATTTTAATATACAAGCATGCTTTTTTATAGACACGTTTTTTTCTTTTGACTTTTTTGATTTTTCTAGATTACTTCTCCAATGATTTCACACCCTAAAATAGATTTCCTATTATTTAGTTTATCATATATATGTTATACAATCTTCATCTGAATTATAGATTACTTAGTCATAATAAGATTATCTTTGGGAGGCTTCTTATTAATAAAATAAAAGTTTTATATAAAAAGCTATAATTATAAATATTTTAATAATAAAATTTCTATAACAGAAATAACTCGTCCTAAATTTAATAAGTTTAGTCCTATCTAATATATATATATATAGTCAATGAAATTAATATGCTCATAGTGAGATCCTAGTTCATATTTTAACTAGGGGTGTAAGGCAAAATAGAAAAATCGGCCAAACTGACCAAACCGAACCGAAGGCAAACCGAGAGAGGCGGTCTGATTTTCGGTTTGTATTTCTGAAAAACCGATGTGGTCGATTCGGTTTTCAGTTTGACTGAAGGAAAATCGAACCGAATCGAGTACTTCAATGTGACGTCGTTTTGATTAATATGAGTCTCCTATAATTTCTCTAATCTCTATCCCCCCCCCCCCACCGCTATCTGTAAGTCAAAATCCCTAACCCTACTACTTGGCCCCCACTCATCGCTCTCCCTCTCACTCTCCTTCTCCTTCTTCCTCTGACTCCCATCTCCTTCTAAATCTCTAATTTTCCTCTTTGGCTATCCCTCACGCCTCAGTACTCCTTTCACTGTCGGACTATTGTACTCAGTCCTAGCAAGGAACACAGACCAATTGTGAACGATAACACGTAGAGAAATGGAAAAATTGTGAGGTGAAATTACTCTCTCTTTTGCGGTATAATTTTTAGGTACTACTCTTAACCTCTTTAACCTCACTGCATCCTTCATGCATTATTCTCAAGTCTTTTCAAAATCTGGCTATAATTTCACGAACCTAGAAACTAATACCTCGAAATTCATTGTACCCACAAAACCCACTTCATTTTCCTCCCAAATTCCACAGATTTTACACAAAATAAGTTCCCCTGTTGTTAATTATGTTTGTTCTTTACTATTTGACCATATGTTTTGTACAGCAGATCTTGATAATTTGTTAAATAGTTACAAGGGAGAGTGTAACTCTAATTTCATGCTTGGGGTTTTGATGAGCTATAAGCAATTGGGTAGAACTAAGACCTTGAAATTCTTTGTTGATATTTGTTGTTTTATCATAGGGTTCTTTTTCACTAGTAGTGTAACAGCTTTAAGCTGTGTATCTTTAGTTCAACCTTTATTGATTTTTGGTAAAAAAGTGTGATTTGATTGGTGATCTAAAATTCTGTTTTACATAGTTTATGTTTCGGTGAAATTCTGAATTTTTTGTACTATTCACTCAAGTCTAAATTGTTGTGTGAGATTTTACTTACATAGCTTTGATCAGGGTTTTTAAAGCTTGCTCAAGTTTAATTTTGGAACTTATTTTTTGAATTCCTTTATCGGTTGAGAATGATATTACTTACTGTAACTTGATAATTACTTGGTTGATTTAGGTTGCTTAAGAGGTTGCTTGCCCTCCAAATTTCTTCGTTTTCACAGCATATGAGATTCCTGGAAAACAAGAAGAGGATTAGTGAATTTAACGGTTCTGATTGAACATTGAAACTAGTTGTACACACAATGAAGAAAGTCCACTGATTTGTGGATGACTTTCTTCAATAAAAGAAAGCTGCTTATTGAATTATGTCATCAATTCTGATGTCAGCNTCAGTTATGTTCTCTCTATTGCTCCTTTTCTGTGTATTGCTGTTGGTCTCTCTGCTGCCTACGTTTCTGCTCCATCTTTCTCTTTGCACTGCTGTCTTTGCTTTCTTTCTCCACTGCTGCTGTATCTGGTTTCAGGTGCTGCTGGTTCTGTTTTGGTACTTGCCTCTTGCTGCCTCACTGCTTCAGTTCTCTCCTGCTGTGTATTTCGTCTCTCCTTTTGTCTCTGTTTTTCTGGTGTCTCTTGGTTGCTGTTCTGCCCTCTATCTCTCTCTTTTCTGCTGAGTTTCTTGTCTCTCTTTGGGTCTCTGTTTTTCTGGTCTTACTGCTCTCCGAAAATATGCTTCTATTCTCTTCTTTGTTGGTCTCTCTGCTGTCCTCCTTCTGCTCTTGTGTGCTCCCTCTTTTATACTACTCACTGCTAACTGATTTTTCCTTCACGTCTCTCCCTCTCTTTGCTAACTGCTCTGTCACGTCTCTCCCTCTCTTTGCTAACTGCTCTGCCCCATGCACCCATGTTCTTCCCCTTTCTCACGTTTCTATTTTCTCCTTTTATCTTTATCAGCACATGCACATGCACCCACCCACGTCTCTTTTATTTTGCTTCTAACTGCTTTATTATATTTGGACGAAAAATGGGTATTAACACTAATGTTTGGGTTACATAAAGGATTAAGATGTAAAATTTTGACTTCTAACTGAAAGCCATTAGTATGTCTAACCTTTTGTATATTACTTACTAGGCTAGGTCCATTGAGTTTCAGTCTTTGGAAGAGAGAAAAATAGGGAAAGAAAGTGGAAGAAAAATCACCTCACTAATATTTCTTATTTATGAAACCATAAAAAAGGCAATTAATATCAAGTATATACAATTTAATTGTCACTTAACAATAACTTTTATTCTAATCTTGTATTATTATATCACACCGAACATAAAAATGGAATGGAATCATCATTCTATTCTAGATAATATCAGTTATATCAATGAGAATAGTCGTCTCATTACAACTCGTTTCCATTTCATCTCGATCAAATTTTATTCCCACGAACCAAACAGACCCTAATGATGCTGTCCAAGAACTTCCTTCTGAAGACACTATTTTCAACTTTCAAGCATTCTTTGTCATGGACAAGACAAGATTATTGTACTCCATCTTTTTCACCTCTATGAGTTGGGCAACCTTATTTGCAAACCTTTGGAATAATTCATCCATGATATCATCACCAAATTGCAACTTAAGAAGAGGTTCTGCAATTGCTCTCATGTATTTGGCTATGAACTTGGCTTTCATATCCTTATCAAAAACAGTGTTATTGATATCACTCTCATCAATGTCTCCATCCCACCCTAATTTGCAAATCTCCAGTCTTTGAAGAGTAAAAGATCCTTCTGCCTCAATTATTTCTGTAACTTCATGTGCAGTGGGAGCATAATATGGGACATTAAAAGAGCCCAATTTTGCCTCTTCAATTTTATTCTGCAACACAAATCCCAAATGGAATTCAGAATTTGACAAGAAAGATACCCAAAAACAAAGAACTATACTAAATTTCAGAACCTGAAAAATAATTAAAAAATGAGAAAATTAGTTTTAGGTTTGGAAATTTGAAAAAAAAAAAAAAGGACACTTGAGTACTCAATAAAAATGAACTTTTAAGAAAGTGTCTGTCGTCATATGAGGTGAAATGACCAAAATATCCTTCAACGTTATATTGACATTCTATTTATAATTGAACATGATAATTACATATTAAACAAAATAACCACATAGCATAAAAGTATTTTAGTTATTTTCATCACCTGTGGCAAGTACTTACTTAAAAGTCCATTTTATTTAGCACTCTAACTTTCTTTTTTTTTTTTAAGTTTTCAAACCTGAGGAGAATAAAGCCAAGAAAATTTGTAATAAATAAAGTTCCATAACATAATAAAATACCTCTATGACCATGTCGTTAAGTGCCATTCCAATTAAACTCAAAGTAGTTATTAGTTCATCTTCATCATTCTCAAGTCTGCCAATGAACATGAGAACCATACCACCACCTTGCACTAATTCCTCTGAACGACAACTCAAAAACAACTTGAAATCTTCTTGAAATTGCTTAAGGTATGCTTTCAACACGGTTGGAGGGCTTGTTTTTGTTATGTAGATGTTCCCCTTGTTCAGTGGCACAACTCCATTATTCAAACCTCTTGGGACCTGTACATATATATAAGATATTAGAGATAAAAATAAATTCTAAACCTCCAATTAATAGTAGTTTAAATTTTTAGATGAATCAATTATTAACATGACATCTGACTCTTTTTCATCAACAAGTCAAAGTTCAAGGAATGTCATTCCTATTTTTTAATTAAAATAAATTTTAACATATGATAACCTATTTTTTTTTTTCTGTGATTCAATTCCCAAAAAGACTGCAACCATTTTTGGCGAATAATAAACTAGATCAACTTAAAACTTAACTAGATCCGCATTAGACCTTTGACTTTAAATTTTCTTTACATCATAAATTAATNTTTCTTTACAACATAAATTAATTAGTATGTAAATATTATTTAAAAAATTATTCATGGGCTTGCACCCATAAGTTTAAAGTTTTTAGGTGAATGAGTTATTAGAAAAAGATGTGAAACAGTTAGAATTTGATCAGTTATTTGATTGAAGAAAGATTATTTAGTTTGGCTAACCTGTGAGAGCCAGTGCAGAGCATAAGAAGAATGAAAAAAGTGCATTGAATTGCTTGGAAAGAGCCTTCCATGGAAAGTCCCAGGCATTCCAACAATAAAACAAGGTCCAAATTTCTCTCCCTTCTCTTTCTGTAGCTTTTTGTAGAATTCAGGAAGCGACTTAAATATGGTGTTGAAATCGTTTCCAGGAAGATCATTGAGGAAAATTTGGAAACTGGGGCTATAGCTTAATGCATCAATAATGTTCATAATCTCAGATGCTGCTAAAAGTGTATTAGGTCCTGAAGAACATCCCAAATCTGCCACTTTGAAACAATTTGGAAGAATGTTGCTATAGATTCTTGTAATACTCTCTTCAAGTATAGGCTTCAATTTTGTCATCATATTTCTCTGCATAAAAAGCAAATCAGAATAGAGTTATTGCATAAAATATGGAAAATGAGACAAATCTATTGATAAATTCTCTAAGTTGGCAACAAATATGAAGGATTGTTTGAATCTGCAATTGAGTGTGTAGAAGAAGGGAGAAACTTGTTTTCTTTCTTTGTTTAGAGAGAGAGAGAAAGAGAGATAACTTGAACAATGGAGTTGTTTGCATAACTAGTTTCTCCCACACCACCATTCATGTGAAGCACTTGCTCTGTTGTCATTGCTGATCTAGGGCCTTCGCCAAGACAAATTGCTACCTATGCCTTTGCTAACCTTATAAAGACTTTGAGAATGATAGGTTCAAGTTTCGAGCCTTATCTGGCAGTGACGATAATAATGATAAGATTCCTCTGACATTTACACCATACATGCACTTTGCACACACTTCATATCGTCAACATTTCACACCCACAAAATAGATTTCCTATTATTTAGTTTATCGTATATATGTTAATGGATTATTATATTTTTATAATTTTTTACATATTTATCATTATTTTTAAATTTATTTATTTAAATATTATATTTTTAAAAAATTAAAAATTAAAATAAAATAAACTCAAAGTGAGTGAGTCTCACCAAACACACCAATAAACCCGCTACATGTCATCTCTTGTTGCTTTTTAAGAATTAAAAAAAAAAAAGTAAAAGGCTGCAAAATTTGAAAATCATAAAAAAATCAATGTAAAAACTAAAATATGGTAGAAAATATTTATGAAGGGACACACCGTGGCTCATTTAGCGTATCCCACATGAACACACTATGAGGTCACTAGTGTGTCCAGTGAGTCCCACAGACCAAATTTTTTTTTTAGTTTTTGATTTTTTTTAAATATAATATTAAAGTAAATAAGTTTAAAAGCAATGTTTTAAAAATCGAATCGGTGAACGAACCGTTTTGGTAAAAAATATTGGTCGGACCGGTTGAATTGAAACTTTTTCTAAACTTAAAGATTAACAAAAAAAAAACATAAAAATTAAATCCCAAATCATTAAACTTAATTTATAAGTGAAAGTTTCAAATTTAAAGATTGAAATAAATAAAAGTCAAAAGATATAAAAACCTAATTTATATACATCTAATTTAAAATGGTGATCTATAATAAAATTAGATTGTTTCAATGGCCAACATTTGTTACAAGTTCACAATTTTTAAAATAAAAAATTTAAATAATCAGAACATATAAAACATGTATATAGTGTGATTATGTGTTATAATTTTCACATATTTAAAATTTTAATATTAAATAAATGTATTAAATAGTTAATAAATAATTTTTGTGCAATAATAAATACAAGGCTTGAGTTATCCCAATGATTTGAATGGGAAAAAAAATAATTTCTTAACTTGTTTATTAATAAATATATTTATATGTAACATTATATTCAAGAATTGACATGTCCTAGTGGCAAAGATTGTCACATTTGAAGCAAAGGGGAGGGGATCAAATCCCCCAATGGGCAATTTCGCTTTGAAGTTAGGAATATAGGAATTTTGCAAGCCATCTGGTTTTTCAAAAC